>CABHPH010143835.1:32683-46155 GCA_902168325.1 Peromyscus nudipes | reverse complement strand
AGAAAGAAAGAAAGAAAGAAAGAAAGAAAGAAAGAAAGAAAGTTACAAGAAAGAAACTGGAATGGGAAACAAGTGTCAGAAGTGTCGAAAGGAGGCTGGGGAGATGGCTTAGTGGGTAAAGGTGCTTGCCACCAAGCTGAAAACCTGAGTCTGATCCCAGAACCCATGGTGGAAGGAGAGAAACAATTTGAAGAGCAGATACTCAACCATGGGCTATTTGGGCAGAGGATTCCAGGCAGAAAGAGCCAGGGCAAAGGGCTTTGAGATTAATATAGTAGCTGAAGTGTAAATACGACCAGGGAGGCTTGCATTTGGTGTGCTTCTTGGACTGTTGCTATGTAGCAAGTTACCCCAAAACTTAATAGCTCAAGACAAAAAGTGTTATCTTACAGTTTCTGTGGTCAGGATTACACCAGAGAGGACAGCCATGACATGGGTCTCTTCTTATTGACATGGGGTCTCATGTGTCCCAGGCAGGTCTCAACCACACATGACCTTGAACTTCTGATTCTCCTGCCTCCACCCCGTGCGTGCTGGGACTGCAGGAGTGTGCCATCATACATGGATTATATGGTCTATGCAGTCCTGGGGATAGAATCCAGGGTTTTGTGCATACTAAGCAAGCACTTTGCCAGCTGAGCTCCATCCTCAGCTCAGAGCTAGGTTTTTCTTGGGGCTGTGATGAGATGGTACTTAGAGCTGTTGTTGGGATAACAGGTTTAGCATATGAGACCGGCCCCAACTGTCACGAGACTGCAGAAAGGGAGACAAACAAATCTAGGACTACACATGGTGTGACTTATAGGGGACACCTATGCAAGTGTAGCCCTGGGTGACAACAGGGTGGGTTGGATCCCCATAATTTGAGTAAGACATTAGCATAGTATGAGTTAGGACAGAAGTGACTTCCTCTTGCATGGGGATACTCCTGGTTTGTCATAAGGTGACATGGAAGAGTGAGGTGCTTTCCTGGACTCAGAGCCTGGTTGGAAAGCCCCAGAAAACCAGGCATCCATTTAAGATTTGCTGGGAAACTGCACAGGAAAAATTGTTCAGGGTAACTCAAGGAGAATCATAGTGGTTATGACTCAAGATGGCTGCAGTAATGTCAAGCTGTATCCATTCAGAGTTAGTCCCAGGTGTGGCTGGCAAGACATTATGGGATGGAGGAAGAGCCCTCAGTTCTGTACCACATGGGTCTTTCCACAGAATGCTTGAACATCTTTCAAATATGTCAGCTTGGGGCTGGAGAGATGGCTCAATAGTTAAGAGCATGTATAACTCTTGTAGAGGACCTGAGCTTGGTTCTCAGAATGCACCTAAGGGTCTGACAACTGCCTGTAACTCCAGTTCCAGGGGATCTGATGCCCTCTTCTGGCTTCTGTAGGCACTACACTCATGTACACACACACACACACACACACACACACACACACACACACACACACAGAGAGAGAGAGAGAGAGAGAGAGAGAGAGAGAGAGAGAGAGAGAGAGAGAAAATCTGACAAATAATTTCTTTCAAAATAGTGATCTAAGAGAGTGAGGTAGAAGCTGCAAATGTTCTTAATGAGGCCTTGGAAGACAGACATGCCGTTACTTCTACATTACCTACCCATTGCACACACCAATCTTAGTTTAGTGTAGATAGTCACAGTGACAGGGAAATCGACACCAAAAGAACAGGATAATTCGGAGGCTACTGCCTCAGATGGCAGCCAGAAGTGGCTGGATTATGAGCACTGGCCTAGTGAACTGGCTTAATGGTTGCAAACAGCACTTTGAGGTAAGTTTTCTTCATGGAACCACAGCCATATCTGCGTTCCCCAGTGTAATTATTCTCAACTCTGAGTGCCAAGACATCTTCACATAGACTTTTATAATATTTATCTTATTGAACATTATTTTTAAGTTATGCATGTCTATGTGAGTATATACCACAAGTTTGCAGGTACCTTTGGAAGCCAGAAGAGGATGTCTGACCTGCTGGAACTGGAGTTACAGGCATTTGTGTGCTGCCTAACATGGGTGCTGGGAACTGATTTTGGGTCTTATGCAAGTACAGCAAGTGTTCTTAACCACTGAGCCATCTCTCCAGCCCTCCTTCTTGTAGGCTTTTAAATAAGCTTACTCATGTTGGTGGTCCGTCGTCCCCCCCATGGGAATCATAATCAGCAGCAGTTGAACTGTCATGTAGCCTCATGCCCAAGGATTTTTAAAACTCCCACTCCTTCCTTTGGCCAGTGTTCAAGGCTTGGACCTGGAAATCCATGTAACCAAATGGAAGAAGCACCTTCTTCAGAAAGTAAGAAGTATGCTCACTCTGGGTCAGGGCAAACCTCACATCCAGGCCAGGCCTGCCCCTTTATATTTCTGAGATTCCGCGTGTGTGTGTGTGTGTGTGTGTGTGTGTGTGTGTGTGTGTGTGTGTTAGGGTTTTATTGCTATGAAGGGACACTGTGACCATGGCAACTCTTATAAAGGAAAACATTTCCTTGGGGTTGGCTCACAGTTCAGAGGTTTAGTCCATGGTTGTCATATCGGGAAGCTTGGTGGCATGCAGGCAGACATGGTGCTGGAGAGGTAGCTGAGAGTTCTACATCTTTAGCAGTGGGCAGCAGGAAGAGAGAGTGAGCCTCTGGGCCTGGCTGGAGCTTCAGAAACCTCAAAGCCCACCCCCAGTGACACACTATCTCCAACAAGGCCACACCTACTCTAACAAGTCCATACCCCCTAATGCCACTCCCTAAGCATTCAAATATAAGTCTAGGGGGTCCATTCTTATTCACCACAGTGTGTATACACACCTGTGAATGCACACAGCTGTGCTTGCATATAGAAGCCATAGGTCTATGTTGAGTGTCTTCTCAGTCACTCTTAGTTTTTGAGATGGAGGTTCTTGAACCTGGAACTCACTGAAATGGCTAGATTGACTGGCCAGCAAGTCCCAGAGACCCTCCTGTCTCCACATCTCCAGTGCTGTGACCTGAGGTACACGTCTCTGCACCCAGCATTTTTATGTTGGCTCTGCTGTTCAAGACTCACATTCTTATGCTTGTCCTGAAAGAGCTTTACCAACTGAACCACCTCCGACCCTCTTCTTTTGTTTTTTAAAATAGTAAAAAATATGCTATTTTGGTGAAACATTTTCACTTTTCAATAGGTCTGGTAATTGTAAACCTATAAAGGCTTGTATTAGTAGACATAGCACATATTATGATAACTGAAAATCTGAATCAAGTTTTGGGAACTTATGTTTTTCCATTTGTCATCTGCTTGGGAATCCTCTGATGCTGCCATCTTGTGGCCACTTGTAGGAACAACAAGTATGGTGCTGTCTTTGGTTCCATGAATTACTAGACAATATAGGTTTGTGTCCTTCCTTCATGAACTAAGTATGGTGCCAGATGGCCAGTTACCTGTAAGATTGTATCTATGATGTAAAATTTTGATTATTAGATAGTTTTTTCTGATACTAAGCCAAGTTCTGCTTTGCTCTAATTTCTGCTTAATTTACCCTCCTTTTTTCTGACTTTTCAATTTTGTTTAAAACGTTATTTCAAACCCTGTCTCGAAAAACCAAAAAAAAAAAAGTTATTTCAAGCACAAAACTGCAAAGATGGGAGGACCACAGCCCTGAGCTGATGCCAGCCTGACAGGAAGCAAGGGGATAGCTGATAGTGTTCTCACTCAAGCCCCAGATGCTCCCAGGTAGCTGGCTACAGCATCATTGTCCAGTCAGGGAGGTAGGCAGCAGAGGCTGTGCCCTTATCTCAGCTGCCACAGCTAACTCGCACATCTAATGGGCCTTGGCATGGGTGACATCATACTCCCCAACCCTGACTGAGGTGTTTGGGCAAAGCCTTCTCCACCTACCCTGGCCTCCATCACCAGAAGGACCAACCACAGCTTCTTCCTCCTGTCCTTGTCCAGGACTGGCAAACTGTTTTCCCTAAAGGGTCACAATGAAAGGTGGCTCATAATTAGGAAATGTGAGGAATAAATTTCTACGGTACATTTTCTTTAGGAGGGATGCTTAGCATTAATAAGAATCACAAATATGGAGGAAGCCTCTCTCTCCCCAGCCTGGTGGCTATCCCTGCTTGTCCCAGAACACTGAAAGCTGGGAAGTTACAGGAGTCTGCTACATGGCTGAGCCCATGATCAGGGAATGGGATAGTCTCCAACCCTAAATGATTCATTAGATAACAGCAGGGTTCTGCAGGGAGTGAAGAGTCCGGGAGGAGAAGCACATGAGCTGGAGGGATTAGGGTGGTGTCCTAGTCAGGGTTTCTGTCACTGTGAAGAGACACCATGACCACCGCAACTCCTATAAAGGAGAACATTTCATTGGGGTGGCTTGCAGTTCAGAGGTTCAGTCCTGTTTCTGCAAATGCAGAGTCTGAAGCAAGGACTTAGATGCAAGCAACACATTAAGGAGGGGACCCAGGGAGCAGAAGAGTAACAAAGGAAGAAACTGAGACAGGGACATCAGAATGAAGATTAAAGCAAAAACATGTATTTGGCTAGCTCAGCCATAAAGTGCTTGCTTTGTAAGCATGGGGACTTGAGTCTGATTCCCCAGGACCCACACAAACAAAGCAAGGAGTGGGGTTGACAAGATGGCTAGCACTCGATGCAGGGGATTGGGATTTGGTTCTCAGCACCCGTAGAGCAGTTCATAATCACCTGTAACTCCAGTTCTGGGAGATCCAGTGCCTTCTCTGGCCTCCACAGGCACTGCAGGCATGGTGTGTACAGACACGCAAGTGGGAAAAAACTAAAATATAAATAAATCATAAAAAAAAAGCTGGGTGTGGTGGCACACCCTTATAATCCCAGAACCCAGAGACAAGAGGATTCCTGGGGCTTGGTGGACTGCTAGCCTAGTCTACTTGGTGAGCTCCAGGTTAACAAGAGCCCTCATCTCAAAGATGGACAGCACAGCATCCTGAGGAACACCTGAAGTGTTCACACACGTCTGCACACATGTACCCACATGGGTAGCCCCCACAAACACACATATACATAAAATACCTTAATTCTGGACACATTAAGTTTGAAATGTTATTTATTCACTGATGTGAAATGTTTTTTAGGCTCAAAGAAGAAGTTGAACTGGCAGTTGTCAAGCAGAGGCAGATGAGTCATGGTCAATAAAATGCAACCTACCACTGTTTGGTTTCTCCAGCAACAAGTGATGATGTAATGTCTGTGTCTGCCCAGCCATTCTTATTCCTCATGGCTGATGTTAGTTGATGAGAAGAATCTATTGGGTTCCATTTCCAGTCTAGAAGACTCCTTTCCAAATGCCAGAGCCATTCCTGAGACCTTTTGCTGAATAAACAAAAAATGGCCCCAGATGCCATTTTCCATAAACTTCATACTCACATCTTCCTAGGTTGTTTTTCAATATCTTATTCAGCAAGAAGGACAGAAACCATTACCATGCTCATTCCTTTTTCATGAAGCACTGCGACAGACAACGTGGATTCAGCAAATGGAGCTGAAAGCCGTGTTAATAATGTATGTGAAACACAACTGACGGGCACTCTTGTCTTCACCGTTTGTTGGTGCAAAGGGGAACACTCAGGGAACATGGCCACTGCATGCCTTTTGCTGGGGATGAAAGGACTGAAGGCAAACCTAGTTTTCAGCTGAAAAACATTTCTCTGGCCTTAGTGAGGAGAAAAATAATGAGGATGATTGTAACTTTAAAGGTCTCCTGCCTTTCTTTCCAACCTCTCTCTCTAAGGGCCCGCCTTGGATCAGGCCGGGCTTTGTGTTTTGAAATCTACATGTTAATAAGTTCCTTGTAGATGAAAGTTTCTGTCCTGTAGCCGTTCAGTCCCAAATAAACACACAGAGGCTTATTATTAACTACAAACTGTTGGGTCTATGGCTCAGGCTTTTTACTAGCTAGCCCTTTCATCTTAAATTAACCCATTTCTATTAATCTATGTTTTGCCACATGGCCGTGGCATTACCAGTCTGTTGGCATGTTGCTCCTTGGGCAGTGGGTTGGCATCTGCCCTGATTCCTCCTTTCTTCTCCCTGCTTTTTGCTTGGATTTCCTGCCTGGCTATAACCTATCTTGCCATAGGGCAAAGCAGCTACTTTATTAACCAATGGTAGCAACACATATTCACAGCATACAGAAAGACCATCTCACAGCACTTGCCCTTTTCTGTCTAATCAAAAAGAAAGTTTTAACTTTAACATAGTAAAATTACATATAACAAAACAGTTATCAAACAAGCATTACAGTTACAATATCTAGTGTATTTGTATCTGGCAAAATTAAAGAAAATATTCTTCTTTTTTTTTTTGGTTTTTCGAGACAGGGTTTCTCTGTGTAGCTTTGCGCCTTTCCTGGAACTCACTTGGTAGCCCAGGCTGGCCTCGAACTCACAAAGATCCGCCTGGCTCTGCCTCCCGAGTGCTGGGATTAAAGGCTTGCGCCACCACCGCCCGGCTAAAGAAAATATTCTATCACCTGTTCCTCTAACTGATTTCCTGAGAATTTATTTGTTATGTGACACTGTTCCTAGGGAGCCATGAACTAGCACTCCAGATAGGGAACTGATGACAGAACACAGTATGGGTATGGTGATATTGTGTTCCCCAATATATTGTGCACCCTAATAAACTTATCTGGGGTCAGAGAACAGAACAGCCACTAGACATAGAGGCCAGAAAATGGTGGCACACATGTCTTTAATCCTAGCATTCCGAAGGCAGAGATCTGTCTGGATCTCTGTGAGTTCAAAGCCACACTGGAAACAGCCAGGCATGGTGACTCATGCCTTTAATCCCAGGAAGTGATGGCAGGAAGCAGAAAGGTATATAAAGCATGAGGACCAGGAACTAGAGCCTGGTTAAGTTTTTAGGCTTTTGAGCAGCAGTTCAGCTGAGATCCATTCAGATAAGGACACAGAGGCTTCCAGTTTGAGGAAACAAGATCGGCTGAGAGGTTGGCAAGGTGAGGTTAGCTGTGGCTTGTTCTGTTTCTCTGATCTTTCAGCGTTCACCCCAATATCTGGCCCTGGGTTTGTTTTTTATTAATAAGACCTTTTAAGACTCGTGCTACATATGGGTAACACCAAAGTCTAACTTACTGAACCAATGAGTTTTATTGGGGTCACTTACAGGAATATGGGTGAGGGGTTACTTACAGGAGCATGAGTGAGAGGTCACTTACAGGAGCAGAAATGACTCAAAGACAGATGCATCACCAAAGCCCACCCCAGCATGGGTGACAGCTCACAAAAGCTGGGAACCTGGAGCACCCTGCACAGCCTGTAGGTAGCACAAGAGTTTGCAGAGTGTCTTTTCCAGTAGCTCAGTTGATCGGAGCCTCTTCCAGGAAGCTGGGCTGGTCTCTGCCTGAGCACTCAGGTTTTCAGGGTTGCACTATCAGGTGGGAAGAACCCTTACCTGCTCAGCCATCTTGCCGTCCCGATACAATTTTCATCTCAAAGGGGAGTGTTCTTTAAGGACTCAGTAGACTTTGCCACTTGATTTTGTGTCTTATTAGACCTCGGTACAACACTGCTACAAATGCCATAAAATGTCTCATTTTGTTTCTGATAATAAAACACATAAACATACTTCTGGGGAAGCTTTTGTCAATTTGAATTCTTCAGATATATGTATTAAAATACTTTCCACTTTTCAATTCAAATTGCCCAGGTTCAATGCAATGTCTGAGTTTGGTGGATGGTGTTCCTTTCTTTCTTCCAAGTTTTATATATTGATGTGTAGACTGGTACATATGTGTTTGTATGTGCATGCATGTATCTTCCTCTATTTCACATCATCTTATTTTTTAATATTTAAATATTTGTGTGGGTGAACATGTGGAGATCAGAAGACAACTTCTGGGATTCGGTTCTCTCCTTTTACCACATGGGTACTAGGGATCAAACTTAGGCTGCCAGCCTTGGTGGCATGCACCCTTACCTGCTGAGCCATCTAGCTGGCCCCATCTTAATTTGTTGAAAGGTTCGTTTTTATTTTAAGTGTGTGTGTGTGTGTGTGTGTGTGTGTGTGTGTGTGTGTTTGCCGAGTGTGTGTGAGTACCCATGGAGGCCGGAAAAGAGAGTAGGATCCCCTGGAGCTGGAGATCTAGGCAACTGTGAGCTCACTGGATGTTGAGTGCTGTGAACGGAACTCTGGTCCTAAGGAAGAGCAGCAAGCACTCTCTACTCCCTTCCCCTCCAACCTTAGTTTCTAAGACAATGCCCTTCACTGAACCCGGATCTCACTGATTAGGTTAGACAAGCTGGCCAGCAAGCCCCCCAATGCGGGAATGACTGCTCCGTCCAACTTCTCATGTGGGTTCTGGAGTGGAAAACTCTGGTCCTCATGTTTGAACGGTGAACGCTTTCCTAGCTGAACCATCTGCCCACCCAGGGGCTGTTATTTGTAGCCGAGCATGCGCCGAGCTATGCCATTACTGGATCATAATACGTAGAGTCAAACACAAGCCAAATGATGCAACCGGATTTAATATTTGTCACTGGACATGGAAAAATAAAACAAGGGAGGTGAAGTATATCTGGTAAAAATGATGACCTGCCAGTCTCTGTTGAGAAGCTGTGTATAAATCACACCAGGAAGAACCTTTGACTTGCCAACATGGTGGTGCACATCTTCAATCCCAGCTTTCGGGAGACAGAGGCAGGCCGATCTCTGTGAGTTTTAAGCTAGCCTGAACACCCAGGACACCCAGAGCTGTTATACAAAAAAACCCTGTCTGGGGGAAAAACAAAAACAAAAAATAAGCTCTGACTTCCTGAATTTAGAAGTGGGGAGAGGGAGGGAGGAGAAGGAGGAGGAGGAGGAGGAGGAGATACCTAAGAAAAACTGCCCATCTTCAGAAAGGCCCCCATAGGCTCATATATTTGAATGTTTGGTTCCCAGTTGGTGAACTATTAGAAAGGATTAGGAAGTGTGGCCTTGTTGGAGGTGGTGTGTCATTGGGGTGGGCTTTGAGGTTTCAAAGCCATGACAGCCACCGGGCAATGGTGGCGCATGCCTTTAATCCCAGCACTTGGGAGGCAGATGCAGGCAGATCTCTGTGAGTTCGAGGCCAGCCTGGTCTACAGAGCAAGATCCAGGACAGGCACCAAAACTACACAGAGAAACCCTGTCTCGGAAAACAAAACAAAACAAACAAACAAAAAAAGCCATGCCAGGTCCAGCCTCACGCTCTCTCTGCCTCCATCTTGCTAACAAGATATAGGCTCTACTGCTCCAGTGCCCTGCCCGCCTGCCTGCCTGCTGTGATGTCTGCCATGATGGCCATGAACTCACCCTTAGAAACTGGAAGCAAGCCCCCAGTTAAATGCTACTTTTATAACTTGTCTTCATCATGGTGTCTCTTCACAGAAATAGAACAGTGGGTAAGACAACATCCTTTAGCAGAAATGTAAGTAAATGACCTTGGTGTTTATTTCCACTCTCCTGTGACCACACCTGGTGGCAGAGCACAAGTCCATCCTGACTGAGGAACTTAGGAGGGCTTGAGGAAAGGTATTTCTCTGCCTTTGGTGTCTGGGGAAAGGAGTAGCTAGGTCTCCATGATGGTCTAGGTCCCTGACATGACTCATCATGCTGTCACTAGGAAGGGGAAGTCCTGGGCTATCAGTGTGACCCACTGGAAGTGACTCAGAAGGAAAGATGGGTACATCCCTGAGCTGGCACCATTTCCTGAGCTGTCAGCGGCTCCGTGTGCTCCGACTCTGAGAATACTTCAAAGTCATTTTCATCCCTCAGCTGAGGCTTGCTGTCCAGGCATGCAGAAGTGTCTAGAATCCAGGGACGTCAGAAAGGGCTGAGAAGAGACAGGCATGTTCAGCCAGTCTTCCTAGAGGCCCCTCCCTTCTCTGAGGCAGGGCCGGGGATCAGGGATGTCTTGGGAAGCCAGGCCCAGTACTCTTAGGAGTATCGCAGCCATGGCCTGGACTCATTCCTGCTAACCTCCTTACCCAGGACATGAGTAAAGCCTCGGGGAAGGGATGGTGAGGACAGCTGGCCAATGCTTTGCTTCCCAGTGCTCAGGCTCAGTCGGGCCCAGCACTGACTTTTAGAGTGCGCTTTGCCCTCTCTTCACAGTTGTGGGCCTGAGCTGCCTTGGTGCTACTGGCCTTAGTCTTTGTGTCTTGCAGACAGACGGTCACTGTGTCCTGTGCCAAAGCCAGTAGTACTGGCCATCTCCTGGTACCAACAGCTCACAGACAGAGCACCAGTGCTCTTGGTTTATGACGCCAGTAGCCAGCCCTCAGAAGTCCCCAGTCATGGGCTTCTCCCCGTCTGTCAACATGACCTCCTTGGGGTTCTCTGGTCCTCAGCACCAGGACAGGGCTGGTTGCTACTGATGCTCGTGGAGAAGTGGAGCCACTTTGCATAGAAGCCCAAGCGCATGGGGAAGTGAGAACAAAGCCTACTCTACACTCTCAAGTTCCCCCTGTTCTGAAGAGGTTTCCTCACCCCTGCATGGGTTTTTCCCTGGTGTCAACTTAAACATTCAGGCCCCTCAAGTCCTTTCTTCACCCCTATAACAGTGAGAAAGGGAAGCATGGCCTCTAGGTAGACGGCGACAACTTGCTTCTTACGTGTGCGGTGTCCTCCTAAACATGCCACTGTGTCTGACTCTCCAAGGGCAGGGCCAGGACAGTCCTGCCCACTCAGGGCATGTTTCTTTTTATTGCATTTGCTTCTTGTGCGCATGTGCATGTGTGGAAGTCAAACTGGTGGGAGCTGGTTCTCTGTTTCCACCATGCCAGGGATTAACTGAGGTCCTCAGTCTTGGAGGCAAGAGGTTTACCCAGCCATCTCACCAGCTCATATCCACACAACTCTCCCTGCTTTTGCTAACTGGACATTTTCATTTTCAGCACGACAAATACCAGCCAGCCATGACTAGGGTGTCTGGCCCAAACATACTAACTAGGTCACCATCTTTGGAGAGACTTTGTTTGGAGAGGGCACAGGGCTCTGAGCTGAGGTCATCTCAGTGTGCACAAACAACAGAATGGGCAGTTCCTTGTCCCACATGCCACATCCTGCTGAAACGTCGTGAGCCTCCTCTTGACCCTCCTGTATACATCTTCGCTGAGGGACTTTACCTCTAGCTTCACATCGCTCTTCAGAATCTAGACAGTTCCCCCTATTTTGTGTCACACACCCACACACATTTTAAGGTGGCAGTTTGTCTTCTCTGGGTGGTGTTCCTTCATCCCAGTGTTTCTTGGACTTGGGAGGGCAAATATGGGTCACCTATTTCCAGGCTGATGATTCAACATCTGGGCCAGGGAAAGTTTCATACGGGAGCCATATCTACACCCAAATGAGAAATATGGCCCAGGAATAAGCTAGTCCTGGCTGCATCAAGCCTCTGAATTCCAGGGCAACATCTGTACGACACAGCATTGTGTACCAGCCATGAAGACGCCTCTTCCCCGCCCCCCAACTTTAGACTTCCCAGCCCAGCACACTCGATGCCCATGGCATCTCTTTGCTCCTTACTCATCTCTCCTCCCTCATAGCAAAACAAGCTGAGGAGAAGAGGAAAGGACCTGTGAGAGCCAAAGTTACATTTTAAGTTTTAATTACTATGCCTAAGAGACCCCTGAAACAAAAATGCCTCTGATCTGCAAGCCCCTGCCCAAGGACAGATGGTTCCTGAAATGCTAGAGGATATTGTTTATGGGAGACAACAAGCCGCATGGTTTCACTCCCCTAAAGAAGTTTGTTTGACCCATCTGCACCGGATGTGCTTGATCACATGTGGGCAGGAAGTTCACAGGCAGGAGCTATGTCAGGATGTTCGCTTGCCCCTGATTGGATGTAGACTGGAGGTGCTTCAGGATGTTTGCTTGCCCCTGATTGGACCTGATGGGAAATACTTAAGCTGCTGCAAACCGTGTCTTGGGGTCATTTTCTGGAAACCCAGAGATGAACCTGGCCAGAGCCCACCCACCTGGCCAGTATTTAATTAAAGCTTGCTTCAAATTTGGCTTTAAACTGTGCTTGTGGTCTTCTTTTCGACAGGTGGGATTAACAGAACCTGCTTTGAAGCCACTTCCTGTTTCTGCTTTTGGCTCATATGAAACTTCAAAGCACAAGTCCCTGTCATAGAGGAATCCATCAGAATTTTAAACTTGGGCTTTTTTGAAATTTGAACATAGTTTTAAATATGCTCACTAAACAGTGAGGGTAGATATGAAAATATTTCAGATTTCAAATTCTAACTAACCCTAAAGCAAATAATGAACCTAAAATATATGAAAAAGGAACACAAAATGGAGGGCCTCAGTAAGCATTGCAGCTCGGATGGAAAGGGATATTATGTCAGGAGCCAAGGAATACTACAAAGTCACCTCAAGCTTAGTGGCTTACAGCCCTGCTCCAGGGAAAGGTTTCCCCAATGTAACAACTCTGCTCCGGCAGGGGAGGGTGTAGATGTAACCAACCGCCTTATTAAATAATAAACACAAAGCCAATGTAAGGATGAAAGCCCAAAGAGGTCAGAGCTAAGAATCTTACCCGCTTTTCTGCCAGCTAGCTTCTCTCACCAAGAGATTTCTCCGAAAGGGGAGTTCTTCCTGTGCGTTCGTTTTTAAATAAGAGTCTGTTCTGCCTTCTCATTGGTTGTAAACCCAACTACGTGACTGCCTCGTCACTGTCGTCTGTCACTGTCCAAGTCTTCTATAGTTGGTATTGAGATTAAGGGCGTGTGTCTCCAATGCTGGCTGTATCCTTGAACACACAGAGATCTACCTAGTTCTGCTTACCAAGTGCTGGGATTAAAGGCGTGGACCACCACCGCCCCTTACCAAGTGCTGGGATTAAAGGCGTAGGTCACCATGCTTGGGTGTATCCTTGAACACATGAATTTCTGCCTCTGGAATGCTAGGATTAAAGGCGTATGCTACCACTGCCTAACCTCTGTTTCATATTGTGGCTGTCCTGTTCTCTGACCCCAGATAAGTTTATTAAGGTACACAATATTTTGGGGAACACAATACCACCACATTTCCTCTCTTTTTGCCTAAATTAAAAAAACTTATAACTAATACAAGAAAAACTATCCAATAAGTATATACAATACATATAGTCAAGATTACATAAACGATGTCTAGTCCATTATATTAACAATGTCAAGTCCAGTAATATTTGATAAACTCAGACAAAAAATTTTCATTACTTATCTTATTGAAAACAAGCAGTTCCTTTTTAAAAGTAGATTCTATAGTCTCCCTTTTTATCTTATCATATCCATATTCTCTCTTTTTTCTTTTCATAATAGATTCAGTAGTCTACCTTTGTCATTTTTATATCTTCCCCCTTTTCTTCAGTGTAGATTCAGTGATCTACCTATTTATCCTATTTTTCTTTATCTTTTTTCTCAGAGTAGATTCGATGATCTATCTCATATCTATTTCTCTTTTTCTTTTTTCTTTCTAG
>CABHPH010143835.1:21200-32283 GCA_902168325.1 Peromyscus nudipes | reverse complement strand
CTTTCCATGGTGTTAATCAGCATAATGGCTTTATCATAGTCCTTGTGGAATCATCATTGTGGGATTCCGTCACCTTTTTTTGGAGATTTCAAAGTCCCTGTTAGGCATGGTCATGGTTCACTGCAGACTTTCTTTCTTTCTTTCTTTCTTTCTTTCTTTCTTTCTTTCTTTCTTTCTTTCTTTCTTTCTTTCTTTCTTTCTTTCTTTCTTTCTTTCTTTCTTTCTTTCGTGCCTCCTCTGTGGTTTGGAGTAATCACAGTCTGATAAATGTCTGTCTCTTGGAACCACGAATGTTCTTCCCTAGAAGAGAATATCTTCACAGCAATTTCTCCCCACCATTTGTCTTGCCAACCTTTTTCAAACTGACCTTTGCCGATGCTTTCTTGTAACACGATGGTCCTGGCAATTCTTCTCTGAACAAGCAGCAGTAGTAAATCCTTTGTCCCAGGTAGCAGCATCACCGCAGTCATCAACACGATGAGAAGAAGCCGGCAACTCGGAGCAGTAGCCGCTGCCTCCATGGTCCCGCTGCCACCGTTTGTAGCCGGGTCCTGACCGAAGCTTCTCCTTAGCAAGCCTCCTAGGCCGGCCTCAAACTCGGAATCCTCCTGCCTCTCCCTCCTTCAGTAAAACCTACCGGCGTGCGCCACCACGACCGGCCGAGTGTAGCTCGGGTCTTTTCAAGAATTCGTACCACTAACGTTGGGCGCCAGATGTAGCATGAGTCTTAAAAGTTCTTATTTATAAAATCAAACCCGAGGCCAGTTATTGGGGTGAACACTGGAAGGTCAGAGAGACAGAATAAGCCACAGCTATCTCACCTCGCTGGGTCCTCAGCTGGTCTTGTTTCCTCAGACTGGATGCCCCGAGCCCTCATCCAGAATGGGTCTCAGCTGAACTGCTGCTAGAAGCCTGAAAGCTTAACCAGCCACATGTTTCTCCAGGCCAAAGGCTTCTCCAGGCCAAAGGCCTGCTCAGGCCAAATGCCTGCTCAGGCCAAATGCCTCTAGTTTCTGGTCCTCACACCTTATATATCTTTCTGCTTTCTACCACCACTCCCTGGGATTAAAGGTGTGGCTTTCTGGGATTAAAGGCGTAGGTCACCATGCTTGGGTGTATCCTTGAACACATGAATTTCTGCCTCTGGAATGCTAGGATTAAAGGCGTGTGCTACCACTGCCTAACCTCTGTTTCATATTGTGGCTGTCCTGTTCTCTGACCCCAGATAAGTTTATTAGCATACACAATATTTTGGGGAACACAATACCACCACAGGAGGGTTCCCCAGCAAAAGTGTTACCAGTTCCCCACTCTTCTCCACTCCAGCTCCTGAGAAAAGTTGTTACTTCCCTGGTCTGCTCCATTCAAGCAAAAGATCTCACTCAAACCTCATTCAAGAGATTTACTGGGAGTGAAGAATTCGGGAGGGCGGCTGCCCCTGCCAGGGTGGAAAAAGGCAGCAGCAAACTGAACAGGCACAGGGCCTATATAGGGCTTCCTAGGGACGGAGTTTTTCCAGGGTAAAGATTTTCAAGGTGAGAGTTGGTTGAATTTCAAACCCTGAATTTGGACAATCTCAGAGATTGGCTGGATTTCATGCTCAGGGATTAGTTGGTTCCATGCTCAGGGATTGGTTGGTTTTCCTACTCAGTGATTGGTTGGTTTTTGTACTGAGTTGGTTAAGGGCAGAATGTGTTTCTTTGGCTCTGGTTTCAGGGCCAAAGTGTGTCTCTTTCACTGGCCCTTTTTAACCTTTTGGCTCTGGTTTCAGGGTCAGGGTGTGTTTATTTGGCTCTGATTTCAGCACCAAAGTATGTTTGTTTTTTTTTTCCACTGGCTTTAGTTTCAGGACTAGGGTGTGTTTCTTTGACTGGCCCTTTTAACCTACAGCTTCCATGAATCAGAATCTGTCAAGAATATGAAGAAAGCAAGGCTGGGATGTAGCTCACTTCATAGAATGGTTACCCAGCATGCAGAAAGCCTTAGGGTCTATCCTCAGCATCTCATAAACCAGTCGTGATGGGTACACACCCATTGTGGGAGGCCAGCTCCCACCTTTTAAAAGGGTTCCTATGAGGAAGAGAGAGGGATAAGAAACTTAGATAGAAAGATAGCGAAGAGGAGACAGACAGAAACACAGGATAGCTTCGGGAAGACTTGGATCAAAACCCAGCGGTCCCTTCTGCCTCTTCCAAAGGGCTTTTTATAACAATGTCAAGGGGTGGGGCAAAAGACCTCCCCCTTGCTAGATCAAAGCACATAGCACAGCCAAGTGCAGACCAAAATACCTGGTAACCATATACATGGTCAAATCATCTCCTTATGCAGGCCTGCTAGGTAAAGCAAGCTCAGATTCTCAGACCCTGAGTAAGTTCTCACTAGGAAACCTCTGTGGGTCTCTACAACCCATAATCCCAGCACCTGGGAGATGGAGTGATGAGGAGGATCAAAAGTTCCAGGTCTTCTTGGCTACATGGTGAGTTCAAAGTCAGCTTGCAATACTTGAGACTCCCCCTACCCCCCCTCTCTCTCTCATACACACACACACACACACACACACACACACACACACACGCACGCACGCACGCACGCACGCACGCACGCACGCACGCACGAACCAGTGTAAGGGCATTTGCTGCCAACCTGAGCTTGATTCCTGTGACCTTCATGGTCCATAGAAGGAGATGAGTAAAAAACAACTGGGTTGTAGAGGGATGAATAAAACATGAGGGAATAGCTTTAGCAAAACTGAAGGAGTCCATTTGAAGTTTGGAACGGCACTCAGAAGATCAATGTGAACGCGCCTATGCAGCAGCAGTTAGGCTGTGCTGTCTCGCTCGACTCAGGTATCAACTGACAACATCTCAATTGCTCTTAGATGTGAACGTCTAAGCTGAGTGACAGTTGGGATGGAAGGCAGGACGTATGACACCACATTACCATGGCAACTGGTTATCCTAGAACATTCAGAGTACGCCTACACTCTGGGGGCAGTATGACTGATAGGAAATGTTTTACATTTCCAAATGCGTCATTTACAAGTGTATGTTTTACTTCAAAAATGGAATGCCACAACCACACATTGTAATTCTCTATTTACAAAAACAAGTTAAATGAACTGTATCAGTTACTTTACTATTGCTTTGATAAAACATCGTGATCAAAAGGAACTTATAGAAGAAAGAGTTGACTTTGGTTTACAGTTCCAGAGGGACAAAAGTATATCGTGGTACAGAGGTTTGGCTGTAAGCAGCACACATTGCTGTTTTAATTCCAGCAGGCAAGAATAAGACCACTACCACAATTTTTGAGCCAATTAATGAAGCAAGCTTAATTAAATACTGGCCAGGACGACGGATGGTCACTCGCCAGGTTCATACCTGGGATTCCCAGAGAATGGCCACAAATTACATTAGTCAGGTGCTTATAAAGGCAAACCCCACAGACTGCATACTTCCTGCCCTCATCCAGTCGGGGCAAGCATACATTCCGACATACTTCCTGGCCACGTTCCTCCCACCTACGTGTGATCAAGCACATCATATGCAGTTGGGGCTGTAACGATTCCTTTTCCGTCCTGCCAGCCAGCTCCCAAATAATGACAGAGACTTCCTATGAATTGTAAAAGCTTGACCATTAGCTTAGGCTTATCTCACTAGCTCTTGTAACTTAAGTTAACCCATTTATATTATTCTACAATCTATCGTGTGGTGTGACCTCTCTTCCATCTTGCACCTCATATTTCCTCTCCGTGTCTCCTGGCATCTCCCATGCACCTAGAATTCCTCCTTCTCTCCCTTTCTCTCCCCAGGAAATCCCACCTGTACCTCAGAAATCCCGCCTATACCTCCCACCTAGCTGTTGGTTGCTCAGCTTTTTATTATAAAATCACAGCAGTATACCTTCACACAGTGAACAAATGTCCCACAACATGGGGGCAACCAACCTTTGTTACAGAAGTGAAAATACATGGTTTGTGATCTTACATGAGCAATGACTCCCAGCAGTCCAGAAAGTTTGTAACTCTGGCTGTCCTGAAATTCACGATGTAGACCAGGCTGGCCTCTCGTAGAGATCCACAGGCCTCAGCCTCTGAGTGCTGTGTTTAAAGGTGTGTACCACCATACCCAGCTAAGATGATAGATCTTAATAGTTCTCACCATAAAAGAAAACAAAAGGCGATTTGGTGAGGTGATGGATTTCTTAACTAGCTTAATTACAGTGATAACTTCCCAGTGTGTATCAAAATATCAAGTTGTACACCTCAAAGATGTACCTTTGTAGGGGGGACAACAGATGTTCTTGACTTGTCCCAATGGGATATTTTAAACCATTTTATTATAAAACCTGAAGGCTGCTATAGATATGGTTCCTTCAACAGTCTTTCACCAGATTGAGAAATTTCCTTTATACCTCTTGTATGATAAAAAGAATATATTTTTAAAAACACTCACTGGCTTTTATCCACTATTTTTTTTCTTCATCTTTTAATATGATATTTCTTGGCAGGTGGTGGTGCTGAATGGATGACCCAGCTGTTAGGAGCACTGGCTGGTCTTACAGAGAACTTAGGTTCAATTCCCAGCACCCAGACGGTAGCTTACAACCATCTGTAACTCCAGTTCCAAGGGACGTGATGCCATCTTCTGGTCTCTGAGGGCAGAAGGCACATACGTGGTATACAGATACACTGGCAAACAAAATATCCATATGCATTAAATAAAATAAAAATGAAAATAAAATAAAATTTTTTTTTTACATTGCAGTTTGTGTACAGTTTTCTAATGCCGAGCCAATCTTCTTTTTGGGAATGTCCATTATCCATAATCCATCACAAGAGCTGAATCCAGAGTGCTTGCCTCTGTGTTTCTGAGTGAGTTAGAGCTGTAATCATTCTTTCCTGGTCCCTTGTTGAATTTTATAGAGGCCATTGTGTGAGGGTCCACACAATGAAGCACCATGTACACTCTGAAGAAACTCTTCTCTGGAGAATCTGTGCAAGCCTGGAATTTCTTACCAATGAGGCTCCAGGAACCAGTTTTCTCTGTGAGAAGAATTTTTCCTACTGATTTTACATCTTTTGATAAATCAATAATTTATCAAAATTTCCCTCCCTGTTCCTCTTCCTGTCCCTTCCCTTTCCTCCTCCCCCTCCTCCTCTTCTTTTTCATGTTGCCCCAGGGATGGACCCCGGGTCCTCATATATGCTAGACAAGTGACCAACCCCTGAGCTCCCAGACCCTCTGTTTCTTCTCGAATCTATTTCATTAGACTTTCCAAGACTTTTCTCTTTTCCTATCAAATTATTTGCATAACTCAGTTGAAACAGACACTCATGATCCACTTTTAGATACTCCGTGTCTGCAAAAATGTCAGAAATATTTTCATTCCTGACATGAGTGATTTGTATCTTCTTTGATTTCATTCTCAATGGGTTTAACAAGTCATTTTCAATTTTAATATATCATAAAAGAACTGACTCTCTTCTGTTTGTGTTTTCATCTACTTGCTATTTTAAAATATTTAATATCTGAATTTCCATGGAATTACTCAACTGTTGTCTGACTTCTGAGACACGTGATTAGTTCATTCAATTTCAGTCTGCTTATCATGTGTATAATTTCTCTCACTCTCCCTGGGCGTTACAATAGTTGTAATAAAATAGATCCTTGGCAACAAAAGTACTTGCTCTTAACTGTTGAGTCATCTCTCCTGACCTTCTCAAAAGGCCTTAAAGCAACAGTTTCACTTTCTTCAGTTCTTTATGTCATCAATTTCCAATTTGAATACCTTTTTAATTGGTTAGGGAATATATATATATATATATACATATTCCACTTCTCAACATATATGTATGGTGGTTTGAATAAAAACTGTCCCTTGTAAGCTCAGGTATTATTTGATCACTTGGTCCCCAGCTGGTGGCACTGTTTGGGGAGGTCATGGAACCTTCGTGAGGCGCAGCCTTGCTGGAGGATGTAGATTACTGGGGAAAGCCTTGAGGTTTCTTAGCTCTGTTTTACTTCCTGTTCTTGCTCTCTTGCTTCCTGTGTGAGGATGAAGATATGATCAGCCAGCTTCTTGCTCCTACCGCTGTGCCATGTCTTCCCCAACTCGAAGGTCTCTCCCTCTGGAAATACAAGGCAATAGAAACCTTTTCTCACTGAAGTTGCTTTTGGTCACGGCATTTTATCACAGCGACAGAACAGGACCAGCACCTTTGTTTGTTTCCAGGGACTGGAGGATGATCCAGCTGGGTCTTTCTTATTGAGTCTTTGTATTTTCCTTATGAAGCGCACACTAAGTGTCTTGTTCATCTAAACCGCATTTATGGCCTGGCACATGATCCGTATCTTAGTCCACTGGTCTTCCACAACAAAGTCCGGTAGATTTGGTGGCTTGTGAGCAACATGAACTTGCTTCTCACAAATCTGAAGATTAAAATCCAAGACCTAAGTCCCAGCAGATTCAGTGTGTGATGAGGACCCTCTTCTTGGGTCATAGTTTTCATGGCTGTGTCCTCACGTGGTGGAAGGTACATGACAGCGCTCAGGCTTTTATGTGGACACTAATCCCATTTCCAAGGGCACTATGATCATTCCCCCAAAGGCCCCACTTCCCAACACCGTTGCATTAATGTTAGGTTTCAGCATATGAATTTTAAAAATATTTTAAATCTTTTCTTTGTGAATTCCATACATGACCAACATACTTTGGTCATATCCACCTCCAACGCCCCCCGCCCCCCGGACCAGTTGGCTGAGGAAGAAAACTCTTGACATGGTTTTACTGATGAGTTTGCACCATATGCTAGGAGTGATCATCTCTGCTCCCCCACGCCCTCAGGGTGACTCTGAAGGACAGCAATGAGAGACAGCTTGCCTTGGGCCGAAGGCTGGTGCGTGCGTTTCACTACAACTTGCTCTATGTCATGAACTGGCAAGAAATTCAAATCTACAGGGGTTCGTGAAGTGTTGCTGGATGATCAGGGATTTGAGAAGATCTGGGATCAGAACCTGAAAATGAGTGACAAGGAAGAATGGGAAGAGGCAGAGGGCTGGAGCTCTCAGGACACCAAGAGAAGACTCTTGTCTCCCTTGTGAATGCTCGTTCACGTAGATGGAAGAACATTGCCTGCAGAGCAGGTCTCAACAACCAGCTGAGCAAAATGACACTCCACAGCTATCAGTCAGCCCCACTTCCCAGTCACCGAAATGTCTGCCCAAGGGACTTTTGAGCAGGGGGTGCCATAATGCATTGCAGAGGGTGTGTACAAGCTCATCAACATGGACTCCCCATGACCAAGACAGGAAGTCAGGAGTTCCTAACACCAAGGGGGTAATGTGTCAAGCCCTCTGAAAACACTGTTCTCTGAGGGACCAGTCAGCCACCAGGTGGCAGGTTGATTCCATTGTCTGTGGATTTGTTTTCCCCATTTCTGCTTCTTCTGTCCCTAGGCTCTCGGGACAACATAGTCACCATGGTGGAATTCCCTCTCTGCTCTGAGTGTGTGTCTATTGGGGGAATCTATTACATTGCAAAGAAGTACAGTTGGTAAGAGATTAGGGGGAATATGATTTATATGGTCTATCAGAGTCAGATGTGTGAAGTAAAGCAGAATGAAAAAGGATGGAAAATGAAGTGGTGTGGGATAGTGCACAGCAACAAATAAAATAACACAGAGCATGCGTGTAACCCAGTAAGTGCTTTTATAGCAGGCACACTCTTGAGATAATTCATTAACTCATGGATCCATCAATAGCAGAATGAATTAACCTATTTTTTTAAAGCCTAGGACAGTCTTGAACTTGATGGGTATCCCAGGCTGACCTAAATTCATGACTTTCTACCCTCAGACTCCCAAGTCCTAGTGTTACGGATGTATGCCACCATGTCTGGCTTCAATTAATCCATTTTTGAGAGTGAAGACTGACTCACCTCTTAAAGGCACCTCCTCATCCTGCTCTTAATATCTGACAATGTGTATTACATTTCAGTGAAAATAAATCATAATCCAACCACAGCCAAATCCAGACTCAGTCTCCCAGTTAGTCACTCAATGGTTATGGTGCCCAGCGGTGTGCTGGTTGGTGTTTAACAACCACATCCTAGTTTGCAGTGTGTGCCAGTTTCTGTTGTATAAATACTCCCACAGTGACTGACTCCAAGCTACCAAGGTGCACCCTGATCACTGAATCTGGAAAAGATGGACCTAGTCATCTGTTCTCATAAGCGGGTGCAAATGGTCTCTGGTGCATCGATGAGTGCTTCCCAGTCACCCTGTTCCTCATTCTCCAGTCCGGTGGAAAATGGGGGATTTCCTGTGTTTCTGGTAAGTGTACAGCTGGGGACTGAGCTGAGCAAACCACATAACATGTAGAGAAGGCTAGAGCTTGGAAAAAACAAACAAACAAACAAACAAACAAACAAACAAACAAACAAACAAACTCCAAGATGAATGCTGGGGCTGGAGAGATGGAGCAGTGGTCAAGAACACTTGTTGACCCTCCAGAGGATCGGAGTTGGGTTCTCTTCCTAGCATGCACACTGAGGCTCACAACTGTGTGACTCCAATTCCAGGGGATCTGGTGCCCTCTTCTGGTCTTCATGGGTACTGCGTGCATTTGGTGCCTGGACATACACGCACACACACAAATACACTGAGCTGCTTCTTCCAATAAGGCGAATCATTATAGTGGAAAGTGCCTACCAATTCAGATTTATGTGGGGACAGTTCTTCTGAGGAACGCTGTTTATAGTTCACCTTTAAGCTCAAACTGTCATCCAACTTGCGGCCAAGTTGATAATATGCTTTCAGATCACTTAAAACTGCATACATTGTGCTTACATACTGTTGTACTTTAAAACAGTGGGAGAGAGACCTTTGGTGGGTTAGAGCTGAGGGGCCCCAGGGCCAGTGAGGGAGAAACACGCCGTGCAGACAGTGCTCAAGTGGAGGGTTTTATTAGTGGGGGTGGAGGGGTGAGGGAAAGGAAGCGCAGAGTGGCCTCATGGGAGAGAGAGAAAGAGACAAGGAGAGAGAGAGAGAGAGCAGGTGGGGACTGAGGAGAGAAGAAGAAAAGAGGAGAGAGAAGGTGGGCAGGGCCCTACCTTTTATGAGGGGACTTTGTGCATGCTGCACTATGCAAACAGGCTACATAGAATGACATTGTCAGGACCCTAGGTGGGCCAAGGTATTGCCTGCTTATTGGCCAGGTCCCCAAGGGGCAGGTTTGAATGCTAACACATACCATATATTAAACCTGTTCAGAATTAACTGACTTCTAAGAACAACATTGTAATCAATCTTACCCTACCTTGGACTTGCAATGTAATGAACTCAGACACACTCAGCTGAATGCACAGCCTCAATTGTACCGTGTTCCATCTTTTTTCTTTGTGATTCATCCATGACCCAACTCAGAACAGTGTGTGTGTGTGTGTGTGTGTGTGTGTGTGAGATATGTGATGACCAGGTCTAAGAACATGTGCTAAAACATCGAGGTGTTCAAGAAACCTATCCCCAGGATGTTGGAAACAGTATGTGGGTACAGAGTGATGATACGTGATTATTGGCTTTGTGTGCTGTTCTGAGTCAATAGGACCAGAAAAACAATTTTTCCATGAGACTTCTGACAAAGATTGATGAACACAAAAGTCCCTTGTTCCTGTATGTTACCGTGCTGTGTTGTTTAATACAGAGAGTGGACGGCCTTTGTTCAGGAGTTTCCTCAGCTCTTAGTTTAGACTCTTAGATTTTGGTTTAGGGGAAACCAAAGCGCTTTTAAATAAATCAGGCTCATTCTTGGGGAAATGACACCTAGATTAGCCTTTCTTCTTTTATGCAGTATCACCAGAGATTTGCTTCCCACATTATTCATTCAGGAAAGGCTCATTGAGAAGCTCATTGAGAACTACTGTGTTGGTGTTGGGTAGTAACAAGTAACAAGTTCCTGCAGCCAGAATGATTTAAGGGCCTAAAATCAGGACCCAGAGAGATAAGCAATCACAACCAGAAGGAGGCGTCCCCCCAGGGCATGGAGGAAAGCATCCAAACCAGGTGCTGAGCTAACCAAATCTGTTTTTGATATAGCTCAGACTAGCCCTGCCAAAACACAAGAATGCCCAGCCTTTAGGGAACAGATAAGTCTCAGAGAGAACCTAAGTCCTAGGAGAGATTCTTCTGAATTTCCATAGTGATATCAACACAAACAAGACTTTGAGTCATACAACCCACTGTTACGGGATATTTGTTTGCACTGATACTCCGAGACTGCCAATAAAGTTTAACCTTGCATCAGGGGGCGGAGCTAGTGACTAGCAGACCAGAATTAGCCAGAGAGGTTTTAGAGGACCCAGGATACATATGCAGAGACACAGGAAGTAGTAGAGAGGGCCTGAGAAAGATTTGTGGACCCTTTTGGATGGGGAAGGGGAGAGAGAGAGAGAGAGAGAGAGAGAGAGAGAGAGAGAGAGAGAGAGAGAGAGAGAAAGAGAAGGCCATTGGCCACTTCTTCACCACTTCTCTGATCAATCAGGTTTTTACTCCATATCTGACTCCCGAGTTTTATTCAATAATGGAACAATATAAGTAAATGCTTCATCTAGCATCCAACGCAGACACAAGGTCATGAGGCAGGCATTCACCGCCAGCTTTGCAGCTGCTGGATTCGCAGCTTGCGGCCAGCTCTGTCATTCAGTTGGCCCCTGTGCCCTCACTTCCTGCCACACAGATTTCTCCTGCACATCCCCCTGTATCTGCTTTTCCCTGGACCCACTCCCAGGACTGCGTGCATCAGTTCACCCACCTCAAACCCCGCTTGCACCTGCTCAGTCTTTTATTGCGGCTGCCACCACCTGCGCACTCTCAATCCCCGGCTACACGCGGGCAGCTGCAGATGCCCTCAGCGCAGCCTGTGCAGCACAGTGGCAGCCTACTGTGACCCCAGTGCCCAGTGTGCTAGCCTGGCTGCCTGGGCACCCCGCTGCACCCCGACACACTAACACTGTAGCTCCAGCTGGCTAATCCCCACCATACACACACACACACACACACACACACACACACACACACACACACACA
>CABHPH010143835.1:0-13312 GCA_902168325.1 Peromyscus nudipes | reverse complement strand
TTTTTGGTTTTTCGAGACAGGGTTTCTCTGTGTAGTTTTGGTTCCTGTCCTGGAGCTCGCTCTGTAGACCAGGCTGGCCTTGAACTCACAGAGATCCACCTGGCTCTGCCTCCCGAGTGCTGAGATTAAAGGCGTGCACCACCACTGCCCAGCCGATCTTTTTCTTACGATACAATGGGAAAGAGAAACTGAGGGAGTAAACCAATTTTCTTGCCCAGCCACGGATTCCATAGATAATTATGATGTTCACCTTTGATACCCACCTTTACAAACCCTTCCTTTAGCCCCCTTGGGCATGACATGCTGTTTACCTCTAAGGCTGCTATCCTTCTGCTGTCAGTGAGAATAAATTCATCTAAATTTGAATTGTCTAAGTCTGCGGTCTTCCCCAGCGGATCTGAACACCACAACCCCTCTGTAGTGCCTTCGATTCACTATCGTTTCACGAAGGAGGATCGTAAAGCATGTGGTGAAATGGTGCAGACTTCTGCATCTGACTCCAGACTCATGGAATATTCTGGATTCTTTGCACGGCCACAGGTACTTGAACTCTCCCCAAACAGTGTTTTCAACAACATATGCATGTCTCTCCTGTCATGTCCACTACCTTCTTCATGCCACCGTGAGTCCCAGCAGGGGTCAGAACTCCCCTCTCTCAGGCCTTCTCAGGGGCATGAGTGAACCGGGTAGCCATGTGTCAGCTGCCCCCAAAGGCTGAAGTGTTCTTAGATGGTGGCAGTACTAGCGGTTTTTAGTTTATTGTCTCAGGGATGTGGTCTCTTACAGCACAGGAACTACAGGGAACTTCTTTGGGAATGTTGCATAGTGTTGACATAAAAACACGCCGGGAGGCAGAGCCAGGCGGATCTCTGTGAGTTCGAGGCCAGCCTGGTCTACAGAGCTAGACCAGGACAGGCTCCAAAGTTACAGAGAAACCCTGTCTCGAAAAACCAAAAAAAAAAAACAACAACAAAAAAAAAACCCAAAAACCCACAACTCTCACCTCAAAGGGGTAAGAGACAGTTTATTCTAGTGTCAAATATGAGCGACTATGGCCTGGGAGCAGAGTCAGATCACCTCATCTGGTGGTTTGAATGGGAATGCTCCCACTGGTTCAGGCACTTCAACACTTGGGAAGGTTTAGGAAGTGCAGCCTTGCGGGAGGAAGCGTGCCCCTGGGAGGAGGCGTTGAGAGCATATGTCCTCTCGCTTTACTCCCAGTTTGCTCCCTAAAAAAAGCAGAGGCGGGCTGGAGAGATGGCTCAGAGGTTAAGAGCACTGGCTGCTCTTCCAGAGGTCCTGAGTTCAATTCCCAGCATCCACATGGTGGCTCACAACCATCTATAATGAGATCTGGTGCCCTCTTCTGGTGTGCAGGCATGCATGCAGACAGAACATTGTATACATAATAAATAAATAAATAAATAAATAAATAAATAAATAAATAAATCTTTAATAAAAAAAAAAAGGCAGAGGCATGTCTCTGAAGAGAAGAGAGTTCTCGGAGGCGGCAGAAGCACCAGCAATATCAAATGCTGCAGAGATGGGAAGCAAGATAAAGGCAGACAAAACAGGCCCTGGCCACGGGGTGCAGTCAGAATGCTTGACCATTCAGCCCTGCCTGGTTTATCCTTGCTGATTCATGGCATCAGGGCACAAGGACACATTCTCCTTCCTCCCACAAAGCTCCACCTTAGTCTCCAAGTCCTGGGCTGTCTCCAGAGCACAGGACCAGCCTTGTGGTTTGGAGGTGCTAGCTCACTGAGATGGGAGCCCCTTCCCAGCATCCTTTCCAGTGTGGGTCTGGTATGGCTGAGTCGTTTGAGACAAGATGGAGACACAGGCTGTGGATTCTGGGCAGATAGGAGCTAGCTCAAGTCATGCCCTTAGACACTGTTGGGCCTGGGGCAGGAGTGGCAGTGCAGCCTCAGAGGAGCTTCAGGGACTATCCCTGGAGGGGGTTGGCAAGAAGGAACCAAGATCTTCACCATGCCCAGCAGGCTCACATGGGCCTGGGCATGGGCAGGACCCAAGACAGCCATACAGGCTGCAGAGAAGGCCCCACCAAACCCTTTCTCTACATAATGAAAATGGGTCACATTTTATTAAAAGGATTCTCTCTCTCTCTTTCCCTACCTCCCCCCACCCCGTGTGTGTGTGTGTGTGTGTGTGTGTGTGTGTGTGTGTGTGTGTGTTACTGGGGATAGACTCTAGAGCTTGCCACTGAACTATATTACCAGCTCCAAAAGAAATACTTTAAAATGAGAATGCTTTGTGTGTTACTTTTGTGTATGTATGTACATGTTCATATGTACATATCCACGTGTGCATTTTGTGCACATGTTTGTCAGTATATGTGGAAGCCAGAGGTCAACCTTGGGTGTGGTTCCTCAGGGCACCTTATTTTTTTTTTTTTTTGAGACAGGATCTCTCACTGACCTGGAACTTCCTGATTCAGCTTGGCTGGCTGGGCAGTGAGAACTCAGGATCTGCTTGTACTACCATGCCTAGATCTTTTTACAAGGGTTCTGGGACTGACAAAGCCATCTCTCCAGCCCCCTATGTTGCTTTTGTTAACCTCTGTTCACAGAAGAAGCGCTTCTCATTCATGTGAGGTATGGTTAGTATTGGACCTGTGTCTGTCCCACCCAAGCCATCTCTGTGAGAACTGGAGAGTGACTGACTCGCTAGGGAAGTAAGAAAAGAGGGAGAGCTGGAGGAGTGGGGCTGGGAGGGACTTCTCCGTTCCTCTCTGACCTTCTCTGCACTCAGATGACAATAGATGAGGAGCCAAGCAAATGATCAGGTGCAGCAATAGGCAGTGTGGCCTCACAGGACATGTGACTTCCTCTTTTCAATGTGTTCAAGCCCCTGTGGGTTCCCTGGACTTACGACACTGTGGGTTTGGAAAGTTTTCATTTCCATTTCTTGTTATTTTGGGTAAACACAATTTTTAGGAAGTCTAGAGCCCTCCAGGGTGACAGAGGATGTGGGACTGCCCAAATGCCCACTTCAGGGCCATTGCATCTGCCTCCCTCAGTTTGTGCTCCAGACAGTGCCACCTCCCAGGAGATAGCTAAGGACAACTGCTGATGTGGGACTGCAGGAACGTGGCCTGGGCACCACAGTTCAGGACAGCTCCCAGGGACCACCCCAGCTCCAGAGCTCATGTAGGGCCAGCTGAGTGTTCAGTCATTACCACATCATGGTCACTTCTTCCTCTACCTGGTGCTGCCTCGTTCTATCCCCTACAGAAAGTTCTGCTGGAAGCCCGTGCACAACAAACTTAAACTCACATTTCTGCCTCTCAAGGCTCTGGATTCCTAGAAATACAATCCAGAGTCTGACCCATGATTCCAGTGTTCTCCTTCATGGAATGTCAGGCACATGTCAACAGACTAGAAAATGACATGATCTTGAAGTTCCACTACCTCCCCTTATCTTGTCCCCTCTCTGGGGCACAAACAAACGACCCTGAAATTATAACACACAACTCTTTACTCTGATGCTCAGTAATAGATATATAAGTAAATAGATAAATGATAGTTATAGATAGATGATAAATGACAGGTATCTAATAGATGAATAGGTAGTAGATAGAAATTGTAGATGATAGATAGATAGATAGATAGATAGATAGATAGATATAGACAAATATGAGAAAACAGATTTTAAAAGCAATAGATTAAGTTATCATATTTCTAAGCAACTAATATTCATCTCTCATTATCAAGATAGAGCCCTGAAAACTGACATCCTTCAGCTCTCTTCTTCCTGGCGTTCTCCATCCTGTCAATGAGCTGAATATAATGTGTCGATCAGAAACCACATTTACAACCCGAACAGCAGACATTATATATAAAGGATCACTAACTGAGGGCATGGGGCTACTGAAGAGAATAAGGAGGACTCTAAAGAACACAGGAACGGCAGTGCGGGGAGCAGCCATTGACTCTAGGCTGACATGGAGCACCCAAAGAAGAGGGCTTGGAAGATGTCTGGGGACCCTTCTCCAGAGATGGCTGGTGCACTGTATTCTTTGCTTTTAAAGTCAAGAGTTAAGCCAGGAATGGTGGTGTATGCCTTTAATCCCAGCACCGGCAGAGGCAGGCGGATCTCTGTAAGTTCAGGGCCAGTCAATGCTGGAGAATATTATGTTGCATTTGTTTAACTCTGTGACGCTCTGTTACTGTGCCTGTATAAAACACCTGATGGTCTAATAAAGAACTGAACAGCCAGTGGTGAAGGAGGAGAAAGGATAGGTGGGGCTGGCAGGCAGAAAGAAGAAATAGAAGGAGAAATCTGAGAGGGAGGAAGAAGTAACCAGAGAAGAGGAGGACTCCAGGGGCCAGCCATCCAGCTACACAGCAAGCCACAGAGTAAGAATAATATTTACAGAAGTAAGAGAACAGGAAAAGCCAAGAGGCAAAAGGTAGACCAGATAATTTAAGTTAAGGAAAGCTGGCAAGAGACAAGCCAAGCTAAGGCCAGGCATTTATAAGTAAGAACAAGTTCCATGTGTGATTTATTTGGGAGCTGGGTGGCGGGCTCCCAAAAGAGCAAAAACAAACAACAACAGGCCATCCTAGTCTATCTAGCAAACTCCAGGTTAGCCAGGGCCACACAGGTCCTAGAATGTGACCATAGAAATGTCTGTTGAATGAATGAGTGATTTACATGTAGGGGAGAGTAAGTTCGTGGTCCTAGCGTCTTAGGCTGACAGCAGGGTTGAGTTACAGTGATTAGGAGGAACTCAGACCTTCAACGCTAAGTTCTTGTGAGCCTCATACCAAACTTCAGAAGGTGCTTTGGTTTCACAAGGAAGGATGCTGTGGCTTCAGGAAGGACCACCTCAAGCCTCGAGTGTAAAAAGACTCCCTAGTCTGGGTACTTTGTGGTAGGACCTTTAGAAGGTAGAACCTAGAGGATGGTTGTGGAGTGATTGGTGACTGTGTTTGAAGGGAATGTTAGGGTCCCAACCCCATCCCCTCCCCCTTCACCTCCCAGCTAACGTTGGGCCAATAGCTTTCTCTGCCATGTGCTCCCACCACAGTCCCAGAGGCGATGGGCTGAGTGACCACGGACAGACACTTCTGAAAGTCAAAGTAAACTTCATTGCCTCAAATACCGTGTCACAGTGATGGAAAGGTGACCGAGACAATGGCTCCGTGTGCTTTCAGATGCCAAAGCAAGCTTTCCTCGGACCTCTGGGTCAGAGATGTATTTTCTCCTCTCCCATAGCCTTAAAGAAGACAAACAACAACAAATGCCTGTGCGGATGTGAGGAGACAGGAACCTTATACTCCTGGTGTGAATGTAAGCTGGTATAACCAAGATGGAAATCAGTGTGACAGCGGGCGGGGGCCAGGGGCCAGGGGCCAGGGCGGGGCCGGGGCCGGGGCTCAGGGATAGAGCACTTGACCGGCATGTGGTCCTACGCTCAATCCCCAGTAGTGGCAAAAAAATAAACAAAAACCATCAGAGTGGAAGTTACTCAAAACAAACATACAAACAAACAAAAACAAAACCCTAAAAATAGAACTACCATGTGACCCAGCTGTGCTGCTCTTGGGTAGATACTCAAAAGACTGTGTCACCAGACCTCAGAGACCCTTGCATAACCACATTTACTGCTGCACTATTCTTGACATCTAGGAAATGGAGCCAGTCTAGATGCCCATCAACGGATGAATGGATAAGGAAAATGTGATTTATAGGCAAGATGGAGTTTGATTCAACCATCAAGGAAAATGAAACTATTACATCTGCAGGAAAATGAAACTGAAAATCATGGTGTAAAGTGAACTAAGCCAAACTCTGAAATATAAATCTTGCGTATTTTCTCTCATACGTAGAATCTAGACCTAAATGTGCGTGTGTGTGTGTGTGTGTGTGTGTGTGTGTGTGTGTGTGTGTGATATGAGGAAAGGAGGCCATAAGAGGAGAGGAAGAGTTCTTAAGGGAAGAACAGGAGAAAGAGAGGGCGATAGAATCCGAGACATGAAGACAGAAGGAGAGACAGCTTGGGGATAAAGAGGACCAACAAGAAGGGACGGGGAAGGGCGGAGCATCAGGGCTGAGGACAGAGAAGAGCAAAGAAGAGTGACACGTGTATATGACTATGTCATAACGAAACACACTATTTTGTATGCCAGTTTGAAAAAAAAAACAATCCTATGGCCTGAGTGTGAACAGGTAGAATGCTGGGAATCAAACCAAACTAAAGCAGCACTGAAAGTGAAGACCACACTGATGGAGAAGTTGGAGTGACCCTGAATTTACAGACTACTCCTTTTCCTCAAGAGATTTCAGTTTCCCATCACTGTGTGACAGGAAACATACAGGGTACCTGCTATCCCCACCCACTTTCCCATCTAATGAGCAGTGTGTACGCTTGTGAATCTGTCCTCGGTCTGGGAGTGAACTATGAACCACTTAGCCTGCTCACTCACAGGCCAGGTGTGGCCATGTGACTCCGAGGCATCTAGCTGCATAGGGCAGAGACCTCAGGAGGAGGGTGACAGTTGACACATCCTGGTGATTCCCACTCACCCTTAGATGCTCCCCACCAGTGGGGGAGCCTTATTGGGAAGCTCTTCCATTCTCGGTTCTCGCTACAACCAAGCCATGTTTCCCTCTCTGCCAGGATGCTTGGAGCTTAATGCTCAATTGTGTTTATCTTGGTTCTGTTCTTTTCATATTCTCTTACTAGTCCCGGCATTATCTATTTCTATTTTTATAGGTACACTTTCTCTATCATGTGTGTCAGACACGTTTTTGATAATGCAAAGGATGTGCCTAAATCAGAGACATCCACTGTCCCAGATTAGTTCAGTCATGGCCGCACAGAGCCATTGGCCTGAGGGCAGTTCACACATTTTTTTCCCCAGCTCTTTCAGGTTTTTCTTCTTATGATCCCCACCTTCAATGCACCTTTCTCCTCTGCCCTATCCCCACCACTCAAGGCCAGGCAACTGTCAATTTCCTGTCTTCATGCCCACCCTCCACGTGAGGCTAAGCCTGACCTCACAATATCTCCCACCTGATCACGCCCCACGCATTCTCACACAGGATTGCCTCCCGGGACTTTCCCTGATCAGGGTCAGCCATGCCAAATGTCCCGGCATTAACTGCTTCCTTCCGGCTGCTTGCAACACTCTTTGCTTTCCTCAGGAGGGATTTCCACAACAGCCCAGCATTCAGCAACACTGCTTCTCTGTCCCACTCTGTTCCCAATTTCCTTGCCTACTGATATCACTCTAGCTCCCATGTTCCCCAAATCATCTCGTAGCATTCTATCCATCAGCAAAAACGCATGGCAGAGAAAACAAACAAATAAAAACCAACACCCACCACTCACTGTGTTTCCCCTGCAGGTCACTAGTCCCTGCCCTACTTCAGCAGAGCGGCTTTTCACCAGTGCTGGTGACAGCTGCCTTGAGGGTTGGAACTCTGGTGAGCATGGACACTTTTGTGCTCTGGAAGCCAATATCTACTCAAGAGAACTTATGTCAGAAGCCGCGGGGGTGGGGCGGCACAGCTCAGCTTCTGACATCACCCTTATTATCACTGCAAGCAGGCTTGACTTAGCGCCCTTATCTGAGGCAGCTTGGAGGACAGCTGGCTAAAAGGTACCTGGAATCAAACATGGGATACTGGGAGAAGGAGAGACGAAAACAGCGTCTCAGTTTCTCCGAGGCTGACAGAGGTGCCTGAGAGCGGCTTCAGAACTTCTTTCCAGCTGGCCCTTGAAAGCTGTGCCTGGAAGGGGAGAGCTTCAGAGGGATAAACAGTGCTCCCTGTCTCCAGCTCCTCGGGGTCAGGAGCAGCCTGCTCAGAAGGAAGTGGCGTTTTTCTGACCCCAGTGTTCCCACAGCCCCCTAGATCGTGGGGCTGCACCCTTCCCCACCCTTGGAAACTCCGTCAAGTGGTTATCTTTATCTCGCCAGTTTGTCCACGTGCTTGACCAGTGGGGTTTCACTTTTGCAAACATCTGTTTATATCCCTTGAGAGAAAAACATCAAGCAGCCTGCCCCAAGAACGCTGTTTCGCTGTTTCATTTCAAGCCGTGAGCAAGGTAAGGAAATATTTTTAAACAGTTGGGAGGTAGGAGGAGCGCCAACTTCTCTGGTTGTTTTTAACTCTTCGTCTCCTTAGATCCTATCTCCTGTTAACCGAGTCTCATTTTAACCATTCTCATTTTAAGAATCTAAGCGACTGTAATATCCCTGCCTCCTTTTGTGCCTGGCAGATCTGTCTCATTACCAGCTTAGTCCCTGGGTGCTTAATGGGTAGACTGAGTACAGCCACCACTCTGGGGAGTGGGGGCACGCTTACTTTCAATCTTTTGCCGTAGGGAAGGGAAACATAATCTCTGGTTTCCCCACAGGGCAGCCCGAGATGGATAATTACACAGCATCCCCAGAGGATGAGTATGATGTCCTCATAGAGGACGACCTGGACAGCAGTGAGATGGACCAAGCCCTCATCCCCGAGTTCGTCTCTGCGCAGCAGGTACTGCAGATCTGCTGCACTGTGTTTGCCGTGGGTCTCCTCACCAACGCGCTGTCTGTGTTTGTCCTGGTGAGATACAAAGGACTCAAGAATGTGTGGAACATCTACTTTCTTAACCTAGCGATTTCGAATTTGTGTTTCCTGCTTCCCCTGCCATTCTGGGCACACACTGCTGCACACGGGGAAAGCCCTGGTAATAGGACTTGTAAAGTTCTTGTGGGACTTCACTCCACCGGCTTATACAGCGAGACGCTTTTCAACATCCTTCTCCTCGTGCAAGGGTACAAGGTGTTTTCCCAAGGGAGGCTGGCCTCCATCTTCACGAAGGTGCCCAGCAGTGTTGCTATAAGCGTCCTAGCATGGGTCGCAGCTCTTGTACTTGCTTTGCCCGAAGCTGTGTTTTATCAGCTTCGGATGGAAAGACAGGAACACAAGTGTGCCTTTGGCAAACCCCACTTTTTGCCAATTGAAGAGCCATTCTGGAAGCATTTTCTGACTTTAAAAATGAACGTTTTGGTTCTTGGTTTTCCTCTGGTGGTTTTTATATTCTGCTGTGGACAAATGAGGAGAGCGCAGGCCTTCAGGGAGAGGCAGAACGACCTTCGAAAGCTCGCCCTTGTCATAATGGGTGTGTTCCTTTTGATGTGGGCACCCTACAATATTGTGCTCCTCCTGTCTGAGTTCCAGGAACACTTGTCCCTGCAGGATGAGAAGAGCAGCTACCGCCTGGATGCAAGTGTTCAAGTCACACAGCTCATCGCCATCACCCACTGCTGTGTTAACCCTCTCATCTGTTTGCTTCTTGACAAGGCCTTTACGAGCTATCTCTGCAGCCTGTTCCCACGCTGCAATGACACCCCGTTTCAAAGTGGTGGGGGCTCTCAGCGAGCGGAGCCAAGGGGAGGTCGTGACCAGCCCATTGAACTCTACAGTAGTTTGCATCAAAGGCAGGCTACATAAACATGGATCCTTGTCTCTTTGTATTATTTTATGTAATTTTTTACATGTTTGTATAAAAATAGAGTATAAGAAGAAAGAGGGCTGGCTAGTGAATATTTACTCGGAAGCATTGAATTTGTCTCGGGCACAGGGCTAAGCTATTTATAAGGGTGAACTCCACTCTCCCTCCTTGCTAGTTGTCTACAGTGTGGGTGGTGTTAGTACCATATCTCTAAGAAAGAAACTGAGGCTCAGTAATTTGTCCAATGTCACTTAACTACAAGGTGGCAGAGCTGAAGTGCAAACCCAGACATCATTGGCCCAGAGCCTGTGAGTCATCCAAGTGTGCCAACCTTTCAATAATGGTCACCTGGGAGGGATGGCGTATGTCTGTAATCCCAGCACTCTAGGAGGCTGAGGTAGGAGGATTCCCACAAATGCAAAGGAAACCTGGACGACAGAGCAAGACCTCCCCAACGCCAGTTTTTCTGTTCAACAAATGAATATGTACTTTTAAAGCCCAGTTTGAAGGTTGGGGTTAGTTCAGTTGGTAGGATGCCAGCCTTGAATCCCTGGCTTTGATGCCCACCACAGCGTGGACTTAGTATGGTTGTGTGCTTTTTTTTTTTTTTTTTGAGACAGGGTTTCTCTAGGTAGCCCTGGCTGTCCTGGAACTTTCTTTATAGACCAGGCTGGCCTTGAACTCAGAGATCCCCTGTCTCTGCCTCTTAAGTACTGGGGTTAAAGGTGTGTGCCATCATGTCCAGCTCTGTAGTGTACATCTTAATTTTAGTTCAACTCAAGAAGTGGGGGCAGGAAGATCAGAAGTTCAAGGTCTTCCTTGGCTACACAGTGAGTTCAAGGCCAGTCTGGGTCCATTAGACCCTATCTCAAAAAGAAAAGTCCTTAAACCCAATTTGACGGCATTCTAAATTAGAAGCAAATGTTAGCGTGGAAACAGTTTTCCAGGTACATGCTCCCTCAGGTCATGAGAAGAATTGACTGCATGGAGGTTGTGGAAACCAAAGATAAGGCAATTGGTCCTGTGGGAACATGCTAGGCTTTCTTGGTTCTTCCAGCCCGGGAGTCTGCCAAGGTTTTAGAGTTACCTGCCTCTGACTATACCATAAAGGCTGTGGTGTCTTAGGAAATTTAACAAGAGTAGATGTAAGAGTTGGATTTAATGAGCACTGTGGTGTACATTAGATGTACATTAGAAACGTTGGATTTAATGAGCACTGTGACCTTTGAAATATAACACGTACCTCAGGCCCCATTAGCCTGTGACTACAAATAATTTCCCACTTCCTTTCATAGCTAAGTTACACAGCGCGGGCTTCCAACTGCCAGTCAGCAAAAGGCCAGCTCTTTGTCTAGGGTGACATGTCTCTAAGCAACCGAGATCTCCGAGTGACCCCTCTCTCAGTTCAGAGCCGCACTCCACACTCCATCTGGGCTGAGGCCTTGTGGCCACAGCTCTTCTTTTAGGGTTACGATGGGGCTACAGGCCCCCAAGTGGAGGCAAGTGCAGGCAGGTACAGAGAATGCTCAGGAATCCTCCCCAGGACAAAGGATTCTCCCATGTCATAGGTCAACGACAGTCATCATCATAACAGAAGGAAGGAAAAAGAAATGGCCATCGAGAGGGCTCAGTGAAGACACTTGCTGTGTAAGCCTGTGGCCTGAGTTCAACCCCTGGAAGCCACATACAGGGGGAGGAGAGATCTAACCGAAGAGTTGCCCTCCGACTTCCACACATGTGCTTGCTATGTACACACACAGGCATGCGCGCACATATCACCCCCCACCACCCCCCACCACACACAACTGAAAGACGTTTTGAAAAGGAAGAACCTGATGGTGACATCTCCAAGTAACTAAAACTGGAATTCTCGTACACTGCTGGTGGGAATACAAAATGACACAACCAGTTTGGAAAAGATGGAAGTTTCTTAAAAAGCTAAGCATATAGTTACCTGTCATCCCACTTCTAAATGCTTACCCAAGGAAAATGAAGATGAAAGCATGCCTGTACACACACCTGTACATGGACCTTCATGAAAGCTGTATTTATAGAGCTGTACACACCTGTCCCTCAACAGATGGATGGAGAAACAGTAACAGACTACAGGACCACACAGTATGAAGTCCTAAAAGGCCGAGCAACAGATGACTTCTGCTCAGTTAGGCTTTTTAATTTCCAATATGTTCATTTTTATTTTTATTTCGAAATTTTAGAAAACACAAACTAATCCTTGGTGGCTGAAGTCAGTGGTTGTGAGGGATGCTTAGATAGGAGGGGTCTGGGATACATTACAAAGAGAACAGGACATTGAGGGGCCTGGTGGGTACGTTTGTTATCTGGACAGCAGTGTTTTCACTAAGTTATATGTGCCAAAACCTTATCAAATTGTAGATTGTAAATATGTGACCTATTGTGCACCGACTGTGCCCCAATATGGTTGATTTTAAAAACCTCTGAAACACAGCAGTGTGTTAGTGTGAGCTGTCTCAGAGCACAGGCTAGGGTCCTCTGCTGCTCAGGCTTCCATCACATGCTCAAATAGTTTCCAAGGGACGCCTGCCCATGGAACATACCATCCCATCCCTACCCTTGATCAGGGAGGAAGAGAATATGGATGGTACCCCACAGGGAGCACAGTTGCAAGAGAGGGACTTATAGAGAAAGTATCCCAGGAGATATGCAAAGGGGTTTGGGAAGTTCAAGAAAGACCGGCTAAGAATATAATCTCTTCACAGATTTAAGGAAGTATTCTATGTCAAACAGAAGTCTCAGAGGAAATAACATCATTCTCTGACACTTACTGACAGGGATGAATTCAAAGGACAGCCTTGTCAAAATTTCCAGAACGAAATTCAGAAAGTGGAAAGCTCTGGAAACACCAATGGGAGCTGTAAGTAAGACACATGCTGAGACTCAAGAGTGCGGCATCCTCAGAGTTTGGATGTAGCCAGGCCTACCTTCTGTGTCAGGCCACGCAGACTGTCCCCTAAACATAAAAGCAATGCTTGAGGACCAGTGAGACGGCTCAGAGGGTAAAGGTGTCAAGCCTGATGACCTGAGTTGGGTCCCTGGGATCCACTGGGTGGAAGGAGAGAGCCAACTCCCACAAGTTGTCCTCTGACCTCTATTTGTGCACTTTGGCAGACACACACACACACACACACACAAGTAAAAATTAAAAATAACACTAGCTTTTCTATTTTTCCACAAATACTGTAATAAAAACTAACAAACAGTAAAAGCAAACAGAAAATGGCTAGTATAGTTTCTAAAAAATTAATAGTCCGTCTGTTTTGCTTGCAAGTTACTTGCCAGTGGAAGCAACTACTGGTTGGCTCTGTCTATGAGGAAGGCTCATCACTTTGGGACCAACTGTGGAATGTTGCAGTAGGCTGGGTGAGGGCATTATCAGTCATCAGCCTTCAGTCTTCCCATGGCAGCCATACAAAGACAGACCTTCCTGTGTTTGGGCGCTGAAATCCAACCTTCCGGCTCTCCAGACCACACTGTCTAGGAAAAGGACTACACATTCCCAGGAAAGGGTGTAGCCAGCCTGGCAGGAATGAAGACATGTATGCCTCTCTCCTTTTGGAGATCAGACTACTGAAACAATGGAGGGAACTAGAATTTCCCGGGAGTCTCATGATAGAGAAGGAGGAGCTGCTGTCAGCTAGATGGGGAACTTGTCGTCTGGGAAGAGATTTCACACAGTTCTGAACACTGGTTAGACCACCTTGTAGGAGAGACTGGACTGGAGACAATGATATTTGGGACCACATCTTGACCAGACATGGTTATACAGAGCTCTTGCTCCCTATTTAAACCTGAACCTCA
>CABHPH010143834.1:0-29598 GCA_902168325.1 Peromyscus nudipes | reverse complement strand
ATCTGAAGTCTTTTCTGAGTCAATAGAGTTCAAGTTTGCTTGCTCCGGGGCTGTGAGAAAGTCCTGATTAGCCCATAGAGTCCCCTCGAAGGACTGTGAGGAAGTCCTCATTAGTTCACGGGAAGGAACACACTATCTAGCTAGATGCAGGCTGCTGATGCCAGCTGGAGGTACATCGAGATAGAAAAAGAAACCACCTGCTCCTTGACACAAGGCAGGATAGATAGTGGTTGAATGCCATGCTGTGCACTGTTCTACCTCTGTCCTTCAAAACTGTTCATAAGCTGGCTGTGAAATAAACTCAGGGCTGTCCGGCATTGACTGGCAGAACTCTTGACTCTTTTCTGTCTTCTTCATTGTCTCTTCAATCTGCACGCCTCTACCCAGCTACCCAGCTGACTGTTGGCAGGCTCCGACAAACTCAAAAAACAAACAAACAAACAAACAAACAAACAAAAACCCAAAAATCCAAAATAAAAAACAGCAACAAAACAGGCAAGAGTCTTGTGACCTCAGTTTCTTCAAAAAACACAGAATTGTTCTTGGATGATGCTTTGTGCCCTCCGGGGTGTAGCAGATAGGAGTGTGTTTACTTCAGACTATTCATTACAACTGGCTATTGTTACTTGTTTACATACCTGTATGGGAAAACATGTTTCATTTTTGCCATGGGCAGCTTATGGGCAGCTTGTGCACCACAGGGGCTTGCCCTTGTGATTGGACACTTAACTCATTAGACTCCTCTTAACCCTCAGCGTGTAAATTGTCTGATGCTTCAAATAAGCTGGCTATTGCACGAGACTTTAGTCTGCCTTATTTATCAGCTCCGTTCTCCCAGGTCCCACCCTCTGGATCGGTGACAAGTCACTATACAAAGGACACTGTTCTGCAAGGAAAACCTTAGGAAGATGACGTTCTAACGGTGCCCTCCAGAGATGGCTCCATGGTATGAAATGAGCTATGCTGGTCAGTCAGTTCCAGCACCAGAGCCTAAAATGTCTCATCACCTGAGGGACCATTAAGAATGAGGGCTGGAGAGATGTCTCAGTGGTTAAGAGCAATGGCTGTTCTTCCAGAGGTCCTGAGTTCAATTCCCAGCAACCACATGGTGGCTCACAACCATCTGTAGTGAGATCTGGCGCCCTCTTCTGGTCTGCAGGCATACATGCAGACAGGACATTGTATATGCAATAAATAAACAAATCTTAAAAAAAAAAAAAAGAATACGTTGATGACAGATGATGGATTCCACTCTGCCTCCCACCAATTCAATCAAAATGCAGGCTTGGACAAGGCAGTCAAACCCCACCATAGGTGTTTTCAATTTCTCCACAAGACTCCAACGTGCAGCCAAGGTAGAAACTACTTGTCTAACTTTTAAACTTCGTTTTGTGGTCCCCAAGAAACTTCCAAATAGCTGGATAAAATTTGAATTATTGCATTATTATTGCGGGCATCTTGGCTCACTAAGGGTGTTACCATAGTTCCTATGTGGAAAGTCCCAGGTGACAAGTTGATTGTAGAGTTTAAAGAAGCCATGAGAGGGGTCGGTCATGTGCTACCCAAGAATATAAATGGGAATATGTCCGAGGAAGAGGTAACGGAATAAACAAAGATACCAAATGTAACTAGAGAATTGTTCTATGTCTTGAGTCTATATGTGCACAGTGTTACTGGGAAATAGAATCAGGAGCATCAGGGATGGTGAGATAATCAGTCAAATCTCAGGCCTGGACAACAGGGTTGCTGGTAGACTGTTTATCCTGGAAGAGAAATGAGGGCAGCCATCCTGTGTAAGTGACTTTGAATTTAAAAAAAAAAAAAATCGTTTTATGCAGGAGGCCACGTGTCTTCAGTCAGGACAAGAGATCAGATGGGATGTGGATGTGGCGATGTGTGGCTCTAACCTGGACAACGGATGGGGAGGGAAAATGGGGAGCTCCAAACCAAATTCTAGGCCATCCTCGGTTACAGTGTGAGATCTTGTCAACACAATGAGAGAGGGAGGGGAGGAGGAGAAGGGAAAGAGCTCATTTCTGGCTTCTTGATTACTTTCATGGTGTCACCAGGAAATCACGAGAGACCAGCACTGGTGGCTGGGGAGCTTGTCCTGCAGTTGCTCTTAGACAGATGCTCGGCCAGGATCATAATCATGAGGGTGGTCATGTGATGTGCTGCTGCTGAGTCTGTCTCTCTGCTTTCAGGGGAACACTGTGACTTTCTCACTGGGAATACCAAGGGATAACACTATGTCAAGCCCAGAGAAAGTAATGTGTAAGCAGATGTTTGAGCAGAATTGAGGGTCCTGTATCAGGCCTGACATGGAGTCTTGCTTACATTTGGGAAGCTGTCACTGAACGGTAGTGACAAGTAAAAGGTGACACCCCAACCAGCCATTTGGTTTTCTTTTGAAGGATTTTACTTTCAGAAACTAAATTCTGGAGTACTTATATAGCCCTTGTGTGTAAAGTTCATATGTGCAAGTGTGGCCTAAAAAATCAGATTTTACCACAGAACCACAAGGCTAATTCTCTCAATTGGATATTGTATCTTATTAACTTTTAAGATTATTTTACTTTGTGCGGATGAATGTTTTGTCTGCACACATGTATGTGCACCATGGACACGCTAGGTGCCTGTGGAGAAGAGTGCATCAGATCTCTCGGAATTGGAATTACAGATGTTGTGAGTAACTACCTAGGTGCTGGGAATTAAGCTCAGGTCTCCAGCCCCCTCTGGGTATTTTAAAGTAGAGTTACAAGAGTCTCCTAAGCAGAGAATTTCTTTTCTATTTTTAGTACTGGGGATTTACAGTACCAGGACTTTGTACATGCTGAGCAAATGCTCCACCATTAAACTATACCCTAGCCCACCAAACGCTAATGCAAAAAATTCATGTATTGACTTTGCTACTCTCAAACCTTCCTACACTTAGTTCTAAAAAAAATGCACAGCCCTCTAGGTCAACGATGAAGCCCATGTATACTTAACTGAGCCTGCTGTTTCTCAATAAAAACGTGCTGATGGTTGGGAGTTATTTAGGACTAGAGATGTTGTATAGCCTGAAGGCTTGCACATCAGTTAACATTTTTTCTCTCCATGGCATCCTGAGCTCCTTTTTTGAACCACTGTGGTTTGGGCTTTGACATTTCTAAGTTTGTTCAACTCACATTAACTGATTTTCTGTCTGGTCTTAAACCTCAGATCGACTCTGAACCAAGCTAGTGTCCTTGCCGTTTGTGCCTCTTCGTCTCATAAGATATGTTTCTCTCTCACTCACATCAAAGAGAAACCCATGTAATATACACAATAGGTTCCCTCTTAGCTGAAAGACCTAGAGCATGATGGACTCCCAGGCTAGGAAAACCTCTTTCATTTTGCTTAACAGATATCACAGACAATATAGCTCCTATAATTTCTATAAATAATTGTGTGTGCATGCATATGAGTGTATGTGTGTGTGCATGTGCACATGCGTGCATGCATGTACATGCATATGAGCATGTTCGTGCCATGGAGGTCAAAAGAAAAACTTGTGAATGTCGATCCTCTTCCATCATGTCAGTTCTGACGATTGAACTCATCAGACTCGGCAGCAAGTGCTTTGACCCTCTGGGCTGTCTCTTTGACCCTCAGGAATATTTAAATGATATCTATGATTTTGTTTTATGATCCTAACCAAAATCATTCTGTTGGTGTATCCTTGAAAAATTAAGATAGTAAGACTTTTATTTGTGCAGCTTCCCCCTTCAGAACTAATAAACACACAGTTTGAAAATCAGTTCAGACTTTGCTAATTGATCAATACATTTTCCTCACTTAGCTCAAATATATTCCAGCATCCTCACAGTTGTGTGACAGATGGTCACCTTGAAGATCATGTGGGTGAGCTTGACATACTCTGCGTCATATTAAAGGGGCTTAGTTTAATAACTATAATCATATATTCTGAAAAACATTTTCAAATACTGGCTCTACCTTTAATGGCTAGCTTTGGAGATAATTCAATTTTTTTTGGGGGGGGGGCGGCTCAATTTCCACATCTCTTTTTTTGAAGATGAGAATAACATTAACCCTCTCAAGGTGTTTTTTGGAGGGTGGAATGAATGAAATAACCCATGAAAATGCTTAGCAGGCTGCCTTGAACCCTGTACATGACGAAATGATGCCAATAATGTTCTTTTAGGAGATAACTGAGGAAGTCCACCTTCAACCAGTGAGGTACATGAGTCTGCTCAGACAGCCGCGATGTTCTGGGCAGCTGAGCAGGACTAGGGTCTTTTCAAACAAAGACACATGGCAGAAAATAAATCAGAGCCCCAGAATCTCATCCCACAGGCTACAAATAGAAGCTGCAGCTGCAGGCCCAAGGCTGGCCTTTACATGTCCAGCGTGCAAAGGGACTCTTGGTGACAAGCTGATCTTTTCTGTCACACCCACACAGACTCGGCAATCCATGGAGTCAACTCTGAATATTAAGGAGCCATTTTTAGTAGACTATAGCAAATTGCCTAGTAATACAGACTGTGTAGAAATAGAACATGGTGTATTTAGTGATTAGATGTCCCTGCATGTACCATAGATGATTCTGGATTATGGAGCTGCCAATAATAACCCATTCCATCTGTAGAATAATTAATCATGTCCAGGCACTGGACCAAGGACATCCAATGTTAGCTTACTTAATCCTCCCACACCTCTGAGGGGCAGATATGATTATTATCCCAACCTAGGGAAAAAAAGGACCAACAGAAGATGAAAGAAACCAAGACTCAGTGAGATTAAATATTTACCCAATTCACAGAATTCTAGGTGTAAGGCCACATTTACACCCAAGCCCATCTAACCCTAGAGTCTTGTCTCTTACCTACTTCCTTTGGGTCATATGTAACTCACACACTATTCCATGCACTTACTCCTTACTACATGTGATGTTCTCTGTGGAGAGGGTTTCATAGCCCCAGGCTGATGGTGGTACAACAAGAGAAAAAGAAAACAACGCAGAAGACTTGCCTCTTAACACACACACACACACACACACACACACACACACACACACACACTTTTAATTAGATATTTGCTTAATTTAAAACTCTCATATGCACTTTATTCAGTTACAAATTATTGCTCACTACGTGAACAGTCAAGACAATTGAGAGCCTACCCTTCTCCGAGAGTACTACGTCTAGTCTAAATGTTTCAAATTCAAATGTTTGCTTGGGCTCAGCAGCTAATAAAAAGGAATATAAACAACTCAAGGAGCAAAGTGATATGCTCTCCTGATGATTGATTCATGATGGACTTATTGCCACCAAGAGAAACTGATGGACCTACGGTTACCAAGAGAAACCAATGGACCAATTGGCACCAAGAGAAAGTAGCTATCATGTTTTGTGTGGTTCTCATGTTTTGTAGATAAAACAGTGCATGGGTCAAATGAAACATTTGGAGAAAGGATTTAGGTCATAGTTTCCAGGCTGTGGTCTCCGGTCAAAGTAACAGGGAACACACATAACTAGTGTGTGATCACTATATAAAGAGTTTATATAAAGTTTTCAGAGAAGTCAGTCTAGTTCCAGCAGGAGGATCTGAGATTTTGTAATGGGCATTACCTTGAGGTGTTTGTTGTTTGTGTTGTTGTTGTTTTCTTCCTCTACAGTGGACCAGTTTTGGATCCATGCTAACAGGATAAAACTTTCCTTTGGTTACAGAAAATGGTCAGAGCAGAGCCTGGCAGGTAGAAAATCAGAGCCAAGGCCAGTGGCCTCGGAATTACATTTTGGATTTAAGACTTTGCTTGGTTATGTTTTCAGCTTCTTATTGCAAATAAATCGACTCTATCCCTCCAAGGCTCTGGGAACATCATGGAAGAGGAAGCAGAGCAAATGTCAGAACCAGAGGATGGGAGGGAAGCTAGAAAACGTCTTCTGGATGTGGCAAAGCCACCATACTCCTGAACTCACAGCAGCTGCAGTTACCTGTTTAAGACCTGCCCAAGACTGGACTCATCAATATTCCACCCTGCATGGAAGAGGGGCACATGAGACCACACCCCTCCCTGAAGGAGTATTGACAGTTAATGGTTGTTGGGGGAGAGGGTGTCCTTATTTAAATTATTTATTTATAATTTTCAAATATAAGTTTGGTAATGATAGTTGCCCATGCTCCAGTAAATAACCTTCAACCCAAGGTCATGTAAGAAACTCTAATTGAACTCAATGGTACACACACACACACACACACACACACACACACACACCACAAAGACTTGAAAGTAAGAAGGGGACTCCTTAGGAAGAAGGGTTTCAACAGGAATGGAAGAAAGGAGATGAAAATGATCAAAATTTGGGCTAGGCATGGTGGTACATGCCTTTAATCCCAACACTTTCAAGGCAGAGAGTTCAAGGCAGTGAGTTCAAGGCCAGTCTGGTCTACATAGCAAGTTCCAGACAGACAGAACTACATCAAAAGACCTTGTCTCAAAAACAAACAACAAACAAATAAATAAATAAACAAAGAAAGAAGGAAAATGGCCAAAATTCATCACATGCAAATGAAATTGTCAAAATGAAAAAAGACAAGTAAGTAAATAAATTTACACATCAGACATTAAAAACTACTGCAATGCATCTCTATCCATCAGAACTGGGACAAGGTTCGAATTTTTCCGATGAGCACCATTAGCAAGAAGCAGAAGACACGGAGGTGAAAACTTGTTAGGGTTAAAACGTTAAGGCCCAGGAACTGTCACTCCTTGTAGCTTACTTAGTGGTGTGTGGTAGGACACGGAGCTTAAAAGAACGTCTGAGTCTTGGAAGGGATCCAACAGAGACACCAGACTAATTTGGGAGATGAAGGGTATGTCTTCTGAGGAGAGGTTTAGAAGGCTTAACATGCTTGAGTTTTAAATAAGGAGGCTGAGTAGAGTTCTATTGATAGCCAGCAAGCCGTCAGTAGGAACTTGTACTTGGTACAAAAGCAAACTCAAAGTCACAGAAAGGATTGCAAGAAGGCAGTTTGCTTTCTTTTTTTTTTTTAATTTCAAACTTAACGAGCCCAGGAACATGATAAGCAAAAGGGAGGAGGCTAATTTTTTCTAAATGAAATCTATTTACATAAAGCTTTTAAGGGGAAAATCTTCAGTTTTAATATCATTTATTAAAATGCTAGATTTAAAGAACCATTGCTCACATTATCAGTTCATAGTATAGTAGATAGAAATATTACTGTTCCATAATAGTTTGTCTGAAACAGTTTCCCATACATGTATGCATGGGGAAAAAAAAAGAATTTGATTAGCAATTGCTTTGTGCAACTCTGATAACATTTGACAAGTTCTTCAAACCTTTGTTACTCATGTCATGGATTTTGTTTGTTCATTTTTTCAAAGACAGGGTTTCATTGTAGCTTTGGAGCCTGTCCTGGAACTTGCTCTGTAGACCAGGCTGGCCTTGAACTCACAGAGATTCACCTATCTCTGTCTCCCAAGTGCTGGGATTAAAGGCATGAACCACCACTACCTGGCCTTTTTTTTTTTTTTAAAGATTTATTTATTTATTATGAATACAGTGTTCTGTCTGCATGTATGCCTGCAGGCCAGAAGAGGGCACCAGATCTCATTATGGATGGTTGTGAGCCACCATGTGGGTGCTGGGAATTGAACTCAGGACCTCTGGAAGAGCAGTCAGTGCTCTTAACCACTGAGCCACCTCTCCAGTCCCCTCATGTATTCTTTTCTGCTTCACACAGAGTGAGAGATTTCATGGCAGGGAAAATGGGTAGACACAGACTTTGGAGTTATTCCTCATAGTTTTGGTAGGCTATGTTCCCCAGGCTAGTCTCAAATTCTTGATCCCCCTGTCCCAGTCTCCCAATATAAGCTGTGTGAAACCATGCTTGGCTTCATTTTTCAAATTTCATTTTATTTAAATTACTTTCTTTTTGAGTTTCATGTAGCCCAGGCTAGCCTCAAGCTTGCTACATAGATGAGGATGACTTTGAATTCCCCATCCTTCTGTCTCTACCTCCCCAGTGCTGGATTATAGGCGTGAGCCACCATCCCCAGCATTCATTCTTCACATTTTTTTTCTAACTTGTTCTCTTTTGAATTTTGAATTTCAGGTTGGATCCTAGATTTCTGCTTTCCATGGTGTAGGTGAAAAGTCAACTGTGGTGATATTTATTTGTGCTGAAATGTGATATTTTATTTGTATGTTAATATATAAAGTTTGCCTGGAGATCAGAGGTCACATAGGAGACATGAACAGAAGTCAGGCAGTGGTAGCACACGCCCTTAATCTGATAGATCACATGGCAGGCAGAGTCTCTGTGTGGTCAAGGACACAGCCAAGCATGGTGACACATGCCTTTAATCCCAATACCAACCATAGAGACCTGGAGGTCTATATAGACAGGCAGTGACGAGGAAGTGATATGGCTGGGCTTAGAGCCAATAGAAGGCAGAACAGGAAGGCAATAAAAGCACAGGTTAGACAGGAAGAAGCTCTCTAGGGAAGCTACGGCATGGTGGTAAGTTAAGGCTAGTCAGTGGCTCTTCGCTATTTCTCTGATCCCTTCAGCAAACTTATTTATTTATTAACATACAGATAAAATATCACATTTCAGCACAAATAAAATATCACCACACTTAACCCCCACTCCAAGTATACATAGGAAAAACTGGGGGGCGGGGGATGTAACACTTTTAACAGTTACATTATCTCTGATTAAAATTTTAGTATTCAATTTAAAGAAAGCTCAGGTTCCAAAGTAGAGGATCAGGATTAAGGTTGAAGGTAGGTTCTGGGAGTCCTTCACACTCAGCTGACAACATGAGAGGGGAGGGATTATTGAAGGAGAGGATGTGCCCAGGGAGCAGACAGAGGCAGACGTATTAGACTCCATCTCTTCATCGCAGTCATAATCTAAACGGAGGTCTTAAATAAATTCGTTCACATTCTTTGCAGCAAAGGCTGAATTGTGCCCCTCTGTTTCATATAGTTAGGTGCCTATACCTAACTCGCTGGTGGTATTATAGACTTGTGAATATCAGTTAGGTTGGTGTGAGATCCTGAGGGTGAAGCCCTCACATGGCATTGAAGCCTTTACAGGAAAAGATGCCAGAGAGATTCCTCTGTGTCTCTCTCTATCCTGCAAGAGCATAAGGAGAAGGTAGCCATAAGTTAGCCAGGAAGAGGGCTCTCATCAGAACTCAGTTGTGTGGCACCCAACCTTAGACTTCTAAATTGCAGAACTGTAAAAAATAAATCTCAGTTGCTTGTTTGGCATTTAATTGTGGTGCTCCAAGTTGACTAATAGCACCTTTAAATTGCTTTTGCATAATTTGCACGTATTTAAAATTCTCCATCATAAGCTTAAATGGTTGCAAAGACTATAACTGTCTTTGTCCTGTAACAGTGACCTATGTATTTTAACTGTCTCTACAGGGTGAAAGTGTGATGATGGTATAGTCCTCCATGGACTGTTCTAGACTGTGAAGAAGTCCTTCATTTCTCTCAGGTCACAGTTTCAGAGGGTCCCGTCTACCACGGTGTAGAAGGCATGGCAGAGCATGGCAGATTTACATCACAGAGGGCTGGGAAACAGAAAGAGGAACGCTGGCCACAGGAAACACGGCAGTCGTCAGAAACTGAACACGGTTTCCTTCTCTTCCCGAACAAACGTTTTGATTCCACTCAACCACAGGATTTTATTTCTATCTAACACGATATTTTCTTAAGCGCTCAAAGAAATCTTTTCACTCGGAATTTTCATATCAAAAAATATATAAACTGAAAAAAGAATTGATTTGAGACAAGGCCTCACTACGTAGTCCTGGGTAGCCTGGAACTCACTATATATAGATCAGGTTGGTCTCAAACTCACAGAGATCTGCCTGCCTCTGCTCTCAAGTTCTGGCATTAAAAACATTCTCCACCATGCCTGGAATGATGAAAATTTTTTAAAACTTTTTTTTTCTGTGACCACTTTTAAAATTATATATATATATATAATTTAAAAGTCCATTTGTTATTAAGTTACTAGCATGAGTACCATTTATATACAATTGACTAAAACAACATGAAAGATAATACTAACTGAATACTAACTAAATAGTAAATAGTATCTTACTAAAATAGGATTTAGCATTTTTATTAGGTAGAATTCAGTATTTTTCTCATTAATTTATAGGTAGATATTATTTATTGTCAGAAAGGAACCTAATTCAGTGTCAATATCAGACAAAATAGATTTTATTTCAAAAATTGTTTCAAGATAGAGACCACTAGGTATTAACAAATATATAACAATTGTGAACACAGCACTGAACTGTGACAGAATTGAAGGAAGAAACAGATAGTTCTGTAATAATAATAAATACTTATTTTTAATATTTAATAATTCAAAAGAGAACAAGTTAGAAAAAAATCTGAAGAATGAAAGCTGGGGATGGCGGCTCACGCCTATAATCCAGCACTGAGGAGGTAGAGACAGGAGGATGGAGAATTCTAAGTCATCCACATCTATTTAATTAAAAATAAAAAATAAATACATAATAAATAAAAAAATAACCATCAACACCTCACTTTCAATAATCAAAATATCCAGACAGAAGATAAATCTCTTAATATTCTATTGCAGTGAAGAGACACCATGACCAAGGCAAGTCTTATAGAAGAAAGAGTTTGAGGGCTGGTTTACAGTTCAGAGATTTAGCCCATAATTGTCATGGCGGGGATGATGGCGGCATGCAGGCAGACATGGTGCTGGAGTAGCAGCTGAGAAGTACAGCCGGATCCACAGGCAGCAGGAAGAGAGTGAGACAAAGGTCTGGCTTGAGCTTCTGAAATTCCAAAGCCCATCCCCAGTGACTCACTTCTACCAACCAGGCCACACCTACTCCAACCAGGCCACACCTACTCCAACCAGGCCAGACTTCCAAATCCTTCTTGAGTAGTGCCACTCCCTGGTGACTGAACATTCAAACATGTGAGCTTATGGGGGCTTTTCTTATTCAAACCATCACAGTAAGTAAGGGAATAAAAGGCTTGAGCAATACTGCGTACCAACAGGACCTAGCAGACAAATACAGAATGTACTACCAACAGCAACAAAGACACATTTTTCTCAGTAACACAGAGAACTCTTTTCTGAGTGGACTATATGGAAGATGGGAAAACAAATCTTAAGAATGGCTTTAAATTTTAAATTATGCATATCTTTTCTGGCAACAGTGGAATAAAGCTAGAAGTGAATAAATAAAGCTTCAAAAGTTATAAATAAGTTGAAACTAGATAACATTCTTTGTTTCTTTAAATAAATACGAATGGACTCTCTCTCTCACCAAGCAGGACCCAGGGATCACATTCAGGTCATTAGGTTGGCAGCAGGCACCTTTACCCACTGAGCCATTCTGCCAGACTCTCTTTCTTTTTTAAAAAGGAGTTCTCTACACTGGGGTTATTCCAATATCCCAACACATTTTCTTAAATACCTTAATATTTTGTTATTACCATTTAAAATAATCTTTCTGGTATTTTATGCTTAAACTTATTGTATGAAATGAGGAGTCTAAATCTGATTGTTTTTCCTCTAATTTAATAGGGTGTTGTGATAGTGCTGTTCTCTTACTGTACATAGTGCTGATCACAGTATTAAGTGTGAGCGGTGTGCACTGCCATTTACTGACCGTTCATCAAAAGGGATCTAATCAAGAAAGTATGGCGTATCCACACCATGTAGAATTATTTAGCTTTAAGTGAAGAGAATGCCACAGAACAGGAGAAAATCTTTGCCGACTCTATTTCAGTCAGGGAGTTAACACCAAGGCTACACTGAAATGATCCACCTGAGACAGTTATTGACAATCACACTGATGGAGCCAGTTAAAAGTTTTGAGTCCTTTTTCACTGATGGCCAGACCACAAGCAGGCTGATACCTCTGATAAATCTCTTGGCACCCAAGTTTAGGGGTAGAGCAATTTAAAAGGCAAAACTCACAAAGACCATAATTTACATCAAAGTTAGATGAGCATCAGAGTAACCTTGAATGGCAGAATGTAGTAATTATACCAGATATAACATGACAATTACTTTTCACTTGTATCTTCTTTAGTTATTTTATTTTACTTAATTATTTTGATTAGTACATCTGGACCATGGTCAAAGTCATGGAAATGTCAAATGAGCTGCCACGGCAAACTCAACCATTGGGAGGGGGTGGGTAGAGGGCTGGGGACTGACTAAGTAAACCCAAAAGGGAGAGAGAACAAGATGGCGGTGCCTTAATCATTTCAACATAAACAACTGACAATTTTCAACTCCAAACCCCCCAAAACTTCCAGTCAATAAATAGGTAAGGAAATTAACAGGTAGTTGTCAAGAAAAGAAACATAAATGACTAATACTTGTTTTTAAAAAGGTTCAACATACTTGTTTTTAAACGGGTTCAACATCCTTAGCCACCAGGGAAATGCAAATTAAAATTACTTTGATGTCCCATCTCACCCTAGTCAGAATGACTATCATCTAGAAAATCGGCAAAGAATGTGGCAAGAATGTGGCAAAGAAGCCTTGTTTACTGCGGTGAGAGGGTGAACTAGTACAGCCATTGTGCAGACCATGACGGAGGTTTCTCAAAAACTTAAAACTGGAGCATGGCATGGGGGCGCACGCCTTTAATCCCAGCACTTGGGAGGTAGAGGCAGGCTGATAGCTGAGTTGGAGGCCAGCCTGGTCTACAGAGCGAGTTCCAGGACAACCAGGGCTACACAGAGAAACCCTGTCTCAAAAACAAAACAACAACAACAACAAAAAAAAAGCAAACAACAACAACTTAAAACTGTAACTAGCATCTGACCCAGATCTCTCCTAGAATCTACTTAAAGGACTCTGTGTCCTATCAGAGAGGTATGTGCATATCCGTGTTTATTATTGCTACAGTATTCACAATAGCCAGGAAAATGGAATCAACCCAGATGCCCATCAGGAGATGAGCAGATATTGAAACTGTGATACATATGCATAATGAATTTTATTCAGCTGTAAAGAAAAGTGAAATATTCAGTAAAATAGATGCATCTGAAAAGTGTTATATTAAGCAGGGTACCCTGGACTCAGAAACACGGATACCACATTCTCTCTCAAATGTGGATCCTAGTCTTTAACGTCGATACATATATACGTGTGGGTGTTAGTGTGGCCAGCAGTTCTCAACCTGGGGGTCCAACGGCCCTTTCACAGGAGTCACATATCAGATATTTACATTATGATTCATAACAGCAGCAAAATTACAGTCATAAAATAGCAACGAAAATAATTTTGTGGTTGGGGGTCACCACAACATGAGGAAGTGAATCAAAGGGTCACAGCCTTAGGAAGGTTGAGAAACACTGGCCTAGGCTGTGAAACTTTGTTTGTTTGTTTGTTTTGTTTTGTTTTTTGTTTTTCGAGACAGGGTTTTATTTTGGTGCCTGTGCTGGATCTCGCTCTGTAGCCCAGGCTGGCCTCGAACTCACAGAGATCCGCCCGGCTCTGCCTCCGAGTGCTGGGATTAAAGGGGTGCGCCAGCGCCGCCCGGCAGGCTATAAAACTTGAGAGGGGATTATGAAAGAGGAGAAGGAGGTATTGCAGACAGGGTAGCAGAGCACAGGTGACATTGAGAAGTAGAAAGGAGACTACTGGGGGTGGGGGGTCACGAGGGAGCAGGGGAACAGGGAGGGGAGGGGAGGGGAGGACCAACAGGAAGACGTTGTGCCTGAGAGGATGACATAGTTAATCACCAGCCGAGCAGACGGCTCGGAGTGGAACACGTCTGCTGTGCAAGTGTGAGGACCCGAGTTCGGATTCCCAGAATCCGTGTAAAGCCAGACTCAGTAGTGGGCCCCTGTATTCTCTGTGCTTCCTCAAGGTGGAAAGCAGAGACCAGAGGATCCCTGGAATTCATGGGCCAACGATAGCCTGGTGTATAGTGTGACGAACACCCACGGTTGTCCTCTGGCTGCCACACATGTGCACATTATAATACACACACACACACACACACACAGAGAGAGAGAGAGAGAGAGAGAGAGACAGAGACAGAGAGAGAGAGAGAGAGAGAGAGAGAGAGAGAGAGAGAGGGAGAGAGAGAGAGAGAGAAAGAACTCAATACTTTGAAATTTTATTTTCATTTCATTTGTACGTGTGTTTTGCCTGCATGTATCTGTGCACCACATGCATGCCTACTGCCTGCAGAGTTTGAAGAGGGCATTGGATCCTCTGGAAGTGAAGTGAGCTGCCCTGTGGGTGCTGGAAATTGAACCTAGATCCTCTGCAAGAGCAGCCAGTGTGCTTAACTACTGAGGATTCTTCCCAGCCCCAAACTCGGTGCTTTGCATACTAATTTAAAAAACAAGTTTTAAATGGGGATTGTGAATTCTTCTTTCTTTCTTTTATTTCCTTGCCCTAGGTGTGAACATGATAGCTACTATACTAGAAGCCTTTTTATTTATTTAAATCAAATAATTTAAAATATTTTAACTTTTTGGACTTATTTATTCTATGTTATGTGTATTGAATGTTTTGCCTGCAGATATTTATGTGTACCACGTGTGCACCTGATAACCGTGGAGGTCAGAAGAAGAGGTCTAGAACTAGAGTTATGGGCTGCCATGTGGGCACTGGGAATCGAATGTGGATTCCTCAAGAGCAGCAATGGCTTCTAACTGCCCAAACAACTCTAGAGACTCCTAAGAGAGTTTTGAAATAGTTTTCACTATGTTGTCCAAACTGCTCCCAAAGTGATCCCCCTGCCTCAGCTTCCACATGACTACATGTGCAGCAGGCCACCATGCCTGGGTGAAAGGCATTTTTTCTTTTGCCTGTGATGTTACCTGACTGCCTGATGATTCTGAACTATTTGATTTTGGCCTTGCTTTATGTAGGAAAGAAGTATTTCTTTCTTTTTTCTTTTTTTTTTGGTTTTTTCGAGACAGGGTTTCTCTGTGTAGCTTTGCGCCTTTCCTGGAACACACTCTGTAGCCCAGGCTGGCCTGGAACTCACAGAGATCCACCTACCTCTGCCTCCCGAGTGCTGGGATTAAAGGCGTGCGCCACCACTGCCCGGCGTATTTCTTTCTTGATTGAATTGTTGTTAGGTGTGTGTGTGTGTGTGTGTGTGTGTGTGTGTGTGTGTGTGTGTGTGTGTGTTATGGTTAGCCAACTTCTCCCTCAATAACACACACACACACACACACACTCACACACACATACACATGCATACAAATTCAACAAAGCATTTACCCAAAGGAAGGGGGAAAGCCCTGTTGACCATTTTCCCTTTCCCAAGAGTCTACAAATACCCGTATCCTAATTTAAAATTTCACAGTAACTGCCTGGTAAACTGTGTGGTTATTTATCTTGGAACTTGTCTATCCTTCCAATTCCTCCAATAGCGTTTTCTTCTTTGTAGTGAAGTCCCTTGTTACCAAAAAAGTTCTCCAGGTCATCAAATACTTTCTCCGAGGACTGCAGTATTTCCTGGCATGTGCTTGCTCAGTAAAATGATCAGTGTATTAAAAGCCCACGGGGCCTCTGCTGAAGCCAAGGATGGCACTGCAGCTCCTTTGCGGCATGTGTGAAATCTGCCCATCACATAAACATCCTTCTGCAGCACAATACTCTGCCTCTCTGTCCATTTCACACGAAATGCTCAGTGTGCTGGGAATGCTGGGAAAGGGATTCCTTTTTAGGGCCTTCTACCACAACAAACGTCACAATGTTAGAGGCATAGTGCACCTCTGAGATTAGTTTTAAAATCCTTTATTTGACATAAGAGGAAACTGAGGCACAGATTGGCCACCAGACTTCCTTATAGCAACTCGGCTGGATTACACCGGGCCCATAAACAGAACCTAAGGACCCTAGATGCCTTAACTAGTTTCATGTGTGACTGCCATCCCCATAAAAGACACAGAGAGCTCTTCTTCCTTCTTTCAGGCCATGTCTGTCTAACTTAGTCTGTTGGAACACGCCATTCTGTGGTTGACATTAACAGGCTGTCATCTGAAAGAATCTGTTTGAAAAGCACATGGTGTGTTCAGCAGAACTAGAGAAGGCTTTCTTTACAGACTATAGTCATTGAGAGGGCTGGCTAGCTGCCTCCCCCTCTTCCCACATAGCAAACTCATGATGCCATGGAGCGCTCAGTCGAGTTCCCAACCGTATATGAAAACTTAGCTTGGCACGGTGCTTGTTAGAACTAAGTCCGGCCAGCTGTATCTCAGCCACAAGGGAGATAAACAGAGACAACGTGGTTGCTTTGGGACAAATTGTATCAAAAACACACACCATTAAGGGCATACAAGTGGATGACTTTCTATCTAAGCAGATTTTAGCCCTTGGTCTGAGGTGCCATGCATATGGACGATGAAAACAAGGGATGCCTGTTTAATGGAGCCCTTTGGTAGGTCATGTTTCTCACTAGATCCTCTAGAGTTTCAGGAGAAAGTGACCAAGTCTGATACCTTCTGCCACTGTCTTAGGTTAGGTTTTCTGTGCCCGTTTGCCATATTTATTTATTAGTTTGTGTTTGTTTTTTGAGACAGGGTTTCTCTGTATGTAGCTGCCTGTCCTGGAACTCACACTGTAGCCCAGGCTGGCCTCGAACTCACAGAGATCCTCCTGTTTCTGCCTCCTGAGTGCTGGGATTAAAGGTGTGCACCACCGCCTGGCCCATTTCCCATCTTAATAATCGCCTTTCTGTTTCCTTTCTGTTTGTTCGTGGTGTTCTGGTTTATCTGACTTTCTTTACCCATGCAAACATTCCCACACTCCAGTTCCGGAGCATTTTCATCATCATCAGAAGGAGTCTTGCCTTCATGAGCACTGAGTCCTAGCTCTCTTTCTTCTGGCTTGTGGCAACCACTAAGCTGTGTCCCAACGCTATGCGTTTATCTATTCTGCACATTTCACAAAAGTGGAATTGGATAACAATGAGTTTATAGTCAGTTTCTTTCATTAGTGTAAGTCCTACGCACGTTGGAGCATTATCTCCTTGCTTCATTCTTTTATAAATACTTGTAATTTTTAAAAGAATATTTCTTAAAAAAATGCAAATGCAATGTATCCTTTAAGAGACACCTTTGCTATTCTTGGTAGAGAAAACGAAGCAAGATATTTAACTTGGAACTCAGTTTGACCGATTAACATTGGTGTAGAAATACAATACAAAAATTTTAATCTCAGTAATTAAGAAATAAGGAAAACGAAATCTAAGGGAGTAAAATGATCATCTTAATATATCATTTTTTTCTTTCAAGTCTTAGTGAAAACTAAGAGAGAAGCCAGGCTCGTGTATGTATGACTGTCATGTATTTATTTTATGACTCAGAAGCCTCCGTGCGCTGCTGAGTCGGCACATGCATCTGTCCGTGGAACAGAAAAGCACAGGAAAGAGCACGAGGCTACAGCTGAATTTAGAAAGTTAGAGGTGCTCGCATCTGCCACACAGAGAGGGACAAGAGATTCCTTCCAGCAGGCGAGGGAGCAGAGCACAGACAACAGATGTGAGGAAGGTCCCAGGGCTGTCAGGTTTCAGCATCCTTGTGCCGAGGAAGGGAGGCGCCAACATGATTGATGTCGGGAGGCTGTATAAAAGCGGTCGGTATCTCTGCAGCTGCTTGTCACACTGACCCGCACGTCTCTCCACTCTTCTTGGGGTTTCTGTCAAGTGGTGCAGGAGGGAGAAAACTCTCGGGAGAGTAACCTTTTATTGTGGTCATGCCAGAACCCACTAAGAAAGAGGGTAAGAACACCCATAAATCTTCTTATTATACTCTTTAATACGTATTTTCGTGTTTATTTTCCAACAGGTCTCTGATTCTTTTTTTAGACAGACTATAAAACAGTAGAATGGCTGGGATGCAAAGATAAAATTCTCGAGTGTGAAAAGGCCAGAAGAAAAATATAAGACTATATAATCAACTGAGAAACATCTGATAGAGTTTATAAAGCAATATTGATTCCAATGATTAAGTGAAAATTCTATTCTTCAATTTTAACAGGTCCTTAAAATGCTTAGATCAAAGATATTAACTGTTCGTGGCGAGGAGGCTGCATTTTCAAGCTTATTGTCTTTGTTTCTCAAAATTTCCACCCTCTTTTGCAGTGCACAGGGGTGGGGGCGTGGGATGCCTCCTCAAACACTTGATAGATGTGGTCAAGTCTTCGAATAAGAATGTGTGATATTATCTGTAGTTTTACTATTTTTTTTCCCCCACAGGAAGGCATTTAAAATATACAGATGGATTTGATTGTTGCTTTGGGAACTCAGCTTTGGAACTCTTACTTGAAAAGAAAATCTTTCTGATAATGACTGGTAGATTGAACCTGCTCCTGAGTTTTGCTATATACAATTTCAAAATATTTAGTCTTTTAAAAAAAAAACAGTCGAGGGGTTGGGGATTTAGCTCAGTGGCAAGCGCAAGGCCCTGGGTTTGGTCCTCAGCTCCAGAAAAAAAAATTGAGAATGAAAAAGAAAAATAATTAAGGAATAGTCTTCATTAGAAGAAAATTTTCTCCTTTCTATAAAAAGATCAATATTTTAAAATTGCTGGTCAATAGTGTAAGCAAGTTGGTGTGGGTGATTATGAAAAAGTGAAAATGCACGTACATCACACGAATACATCAACTAATTTTTAGTAGAAGCATCTTTTGTAAACGTCATCTCATGCTCTGGTTTCTCTTCGGGTGATATACATCTTTCATCCTTCACTGACGATTACAGAGGAGAGGAATACCTTTGAGTTCCAAGCCAAGTTTCTGATGCTTTGCTTCTCTGGGACTAACACAAAATATAAATATTTAAATCAAATCAGTTTCATTGGGGCTTTTTAATCTTTTCTTTTCCTCCTCTGCACATAAAAGCATACTTGTATGCACTCACAGATACACACACACACACACAAGATTAGCAGAGAACATAAAAAAAAAATTTAGGCTCTTCGTTTCATTTTTAATTCTTAAAAGTGCTTGTTACCATTATTTTGAAGAACTTTGAAAAATATGCCACACGTTGAACATGAAGTTGAGATACTAACCAAATTGTGAAGAGGCTTTTCAGTGTTTTTCTTTATGTAATTAGGTAGTCAGTGCTGACAGGTTGGGGTGATCAGTTACAGGTTGGCTCTACTTAGTGGTAGAGAGCATTGATGGATGAAGTCTTCCTCCCAAAATAACCACACCAAATGCATGCATTAATATGGGAACTTAATCCCAACTGTGGGGAAGTGTGTCTAACACTTTAGCAAAAGTGTCTTATTTGTGATGCAAATGATTTACATGTGTATTAAATGTCCCTTTTATCTGATGGGTCACTTGACTTGCCTCTTTGAGTCTTACTTGGATGAAATGCCTCTTAGGATTCCCAATTGAAAACAGAAGATTATTTTAATTATTCTGAATTTCATTTGTTGTTTGACATCCCAACTAAAAATAACAAGAAAGCTGGAAGATTAATTAGTAAGCTTCTAGGCTAAAGGACCAATAAAGCGAATTAAATAATTCTGCCTACTGGATGCAGTGGAGTTTTGTGTTTGGTTTGGCAACTTGATCCAATCTCTTCTACATTTAGAGAGAAGGAAATTATAGAGCTAGGAAGAAGACAACATATTTTTCTTTTCATATATATTTATACTATATGTTTTATATATTTGAAAAATAAATCTACATGAATACTAAAGTCTCCACGAGTTTCTTTTACTGTCAAAGTACTTTTGGTATTCTGTGTAGGAGCCCCTCCACCCAGGACAGTAATTTTATACCCATAGATTCTTTGCTTAGTTTAAATTTGGATGGTGAGAAGTGGCATCCCAAAAAGCATCACTGATATATTTAAAACCCATCGAGGAAGTACAGAGATTTCCTTTTTTTAATTCCCTTACCAGCAGAACTGATTGTTAAAGGAGCTGTGTCCCAAGTTTGCCTTGGTGAAACTGCTGCTTTTGGCAAGCACAGTCATTTACATCCCGAAGAATGTGGTAATTGCTGTGCTGTCCTGGTCTGAAGCAGCTACACTGTTTCGATGACTTCATGTAACTATGGTTGTCTTTTTTTGCATCGAAGCTACCCTCTGAAGGATAGCACCAAGAATAAAGCGGGCCATGCTTCAGAACTTCCTGTAGATATTCACCCAAAGAACCGGCTCCTCCAGCCCTAGGGATCTTCCTTCTCCTCCCCAGCTGGGAACACCATGCCCAGAAGGGTTGGACTACTGCTGTGAACCTTGATAGGATCTGGCAAAGAGACCGAGTTTTCAGCACCCAAAGGTGCAAAGGACATCTCACTTAGGTGCCTCCAACCTGCAGTGGCCTAATTCTGGGAATGTCATGTCAGTTCTTCAGGGAGTGGGTCATTCTGAGGATGAGAAAGACAGGTGCAGCTTTGGACCTCAAGGAGGAAGTCTAGTGGAAAGAATTAGTCTATATGAAAATATTTTGGCTATCTCAAGGACTCCATTTGGAAACAGAAAGCATCTTTTCCCCTGGGTGGTGCTGAGGGTCAAATCCAGGGCCTCATGCATGCTGGGTGTGTGCTCTGCTATCGAGCTCCAGCCTTGCCTAGAGCAGCAGTAACTGCTTCCCGCTGTCTCCTCTCTGTTTCACTAGCTGCCGACGCGCTCGGACAACTGTGTTATTTACCCCATGGACCTATCCGACACTCTGTGTTCATATAGACTCTGAAGCCATTATATTTGTCTAATCAGATGGTGAGAAAAGATGCTGAAAGGAAGCTTCAGTTGTTAGGAATCTCCTAGAGTGCCTTGCTAATGGATTCATTTACATATCAACTATTAATTAAGCACTAACATGCTCCATTTCAGACAGATAGATAAGGTGGCTTCTTCAGGCCTTCAAGGATAATTGCCACTTTGGGTCCTAGTATGTAAAGAAATAAACCGCCTCTGGAAATTTTTCTTTTTCCTGTCAAAAAGGAACTATCAACATAAAATTAAGAAATTTTAATGATGTTTCTTCTTGGGATAGAATCTTTATTAGTTTAAAAATATTATGGGCTTGGCAAGGTGGCTCAGCAGGGAAAGGCACTTGCAGAGCCTGACAATCTTAGTTCCACCCATGAGACCCACATGGTGAGAGGAGAGAGCCAGCTCCCACAAGTTGTCCTCTGACCTCCACATGCTCACAGTGGCTCACATAGACACAGACACACACACATACACACACACACACAGACAGACACACACACACACAGACACACAGACAGACAGACAGACAGACACACACACACATGCACACACACATACAGACAGACAGACACACACACACATGCACACACAGAGACACACAGACAGACAGACAGACACACGCATGTACAGACATACACACTCACAGACACACAGACAGACACACAAGACAGACACACACATGCATACACACACAGACACACACATACATACATACACACACACAGACAGACACACACATGCACACACACATAGACACACACACACATGCACACACAGAGAAGCACACACATGTAGACAGGCAGACACACACACACACAGACACACACATGCACACACACACAGACACAGACACAGACAGACAAACACTCACAGACACATACATGCACACACACATTAAATAAAATGTAATAAAATTATAAAAGTAATACAAATGATGCTTAAACACATAAAAATTATTGTACTTCTGCAGCATGTCATAATGAACGCCACAAGGCCTGGCTCTTTAGAATCTGCATGTAACAGTTAACTGTTAGATTCTATGCTATCTTGAAAAATTCTTTTCTCACACGTTGAGTTGAGGCCTCACCATGAATTTCACCTTTGTTTTGTCACATATCGGGTGCTATTATATTTTGCATATGTAACTCATCAGAAGAAATCAATAGTTCCTTTTGGTCCTGTGCATCCATCAAAATACCTGTTGGCATTGTCATAGTTTTCTCCTTTCACGTTGGATCCTTTCTTGAACACTCAAGACACAGGACAAGCAGAGGGTCATTTATGACTGCAATTGTAAAACTGTATTCAGTAACTTCTGGAATCAAAGCCGGGGCTCTTGCGCTGCATTGACATCCAATGTAAAGTATCTGCTGGGTGTTCTTGGGTCATTTTTGGTGGGAACAGGAGGGAACATGGTCACAGAGATCTTTTTCAGCCCAGCAGCCTTCCCACTTCCTCTACTTTTCTTTCCTGGTCCCTAGAACATCTTAAAGTTCTGCGGAGTATAAAAACCAATCTGAAACTAAAGTGGCATCCTTCACCTCTTGCCTATTTCTAAGCATGACTCTGGGCTTAGTCATCATCAGAAAAGGAGCCCAGTGACGGGACGCCTCCCTCTTGTATTTACTCACTGACCTTCAGGTTCCACATGCAAGCCACTGGGTGGCTTATTTGAAGTCCCCAAATAAACTTGATTTGCGAAATGAAATATATATGAATATATATACATATGAATATATATATCCTTAAATTAGGGGGGAAGTTAATGTATAGGAAACAAGATAGAAGAATAGAGGAGAAAGGAGGAGGGGTTTCTTTTTTTTAAATGGAGAGTAACTGTTTTCCTTCTAACTCTGCATGAGCATGTAGATCAAATAAAAAGCTCGAATGAGGAGTGTACAAGCTACATTGTGAGGTGTGTTGTCGTGACGTGTGTCTATACCCCAACATTCGGGAGGCTGAATAGGAGAATGGAAACTTCAAGGCCAACCTGAGCTACTGAGTAAGATGCCATTCTCAGAGAAGATCTATGAAATGTCAAGAAGAAGATATATGAATAAGTACTATAGTATTACCTCACCCCCACCCAACCCGCTCAGAAAAGAGCTGCCTTGACGTACTGGAGTTTCACAGTGCAGGCTTGGGCTGTGTGTGTATGAAGGAATGCTCTGGGGAAATACACCCTGGGGAGGCTTAATGCTTGGCAGAATTCTTCTTTCTCAGTGTCTGCTTTTATGATCATCCCACTGCACCTGTCAGGGAGATAAATAAAGGACCGGGTGATTCTTTCCTCTCAAGCTCTCTAAATAAAACACTTAGAAAAAAAAAACTATAGGAAAACAAATTGTGTCCTTGCTCTTACCAGTGAGTGCAAAGGAGTCCCCCTCTTGCTTCCAAGGAATTTCAAAAAGCAGAGAAGTCAAGAGGTAAGATGGCCCAAATGCTCTCTGCTTCTCCGGGGAAGCTTGAGGCAAGGAAACCTTTCAAGGACTTAGACTTTCTCCGTGGCTTGCTTTATTTTTGCTCTGAGACATGGCTCTGGCCTTGAAACACTTTAATTTTTGTTTAAATAGTGTCTCACTATGTAGCTCAAGCTGCCTTGAACTCACCATCTCTTTTCCCTCAGCCTCTCCAGTACTAGTATTACCCACATCATCTTATCCATGTTTCAAATATTTACTTTCCTGTCCCTGGGCACATACATGTGGCTCCTTATTGACAGCAATTTTAAAGTCCATTCATGTTGGAATAAGTTATCCAAAATGAAGTCACTTTCAAATAAAGTCTCTTTAAAAATTTGAATGAAGCCGGGCGGCGGTGGTGCACGCCTTTAATCCCAGCACTCGGGAGGCAGAGCCAGGCAGATCTCTGTGAGTTCGAGGCCAGCCTGGGCTACCAAGTGAGTTCCAGGAAAGGCGCAAAGCCTAACTGAGAAACCCCGTCTCAAAAAAAAAAAAAAAAAAAAAAAAAAAAAAAATTGAATGAAACAACCTTCTGAATACTCTTGCAAATATATTCTTCTAAATCTTAGGGATCTATGAGAAGAGGTAGCTGTGAAATTATTGCTCTTGCTTTTACAGACTAGCAAGCATGCTTGTTCTCTTTCCTTAAATTTCTTATGACTAGTTTATTTTAAAATGTCAATTTAGAGTCTTTATGGACCTGTAAAGAAGACTTTCTTATTATGAAACTTTCCTATTTTTACCTAAACTCCTTCCTCAGTACCTCTATGAAGGCTCCATTAAGTGACACTAAGTACTCTTGGCCATCAGTGACTTCTGAACCGATTCTCATGCTAGGCAACATCTCTAGGTATACTTGTGTGTGTTAGATAACCAATATCAGGGTGAAATTCCAGCAATAAGAAATTATCCCTGCCTTATCATCACCTGATGCCAGTTCTTGACAGATAAGTTTGTTTTGTTTTGTTTTTCTGAAACCCTTTGGTTGGTTCAGGGTAATGCATCCTGGAGAAGCCCAATAATTCCCCAGGAAGATAGCTCCTGAATTGTGTGTTCTGAGTTCAGTAAACTGAGAAGAGTCCAGCTCTTATTCAAGAGCCATTTCCTCAAAATTGAGAACACAGTGATGAGCAAAGATCAGATTATGAGAAAGAACCAAGACTTTGACATTTAATTTCCCAGAGGCAGCAAATTGTTTCATAAACAGAGAGAATACGACCCCTGCCCCCATAGTTTTTTTTTTTAATTTTTAGCAGACAGCCCCCCTAAATCAAAGTGACGCTATTGTCTTGCCCCACCCAGGCTTGTTCTGGGTGGACAGGGTCAGCTTTAACCCACAGAGACTGCATTCACACAGACACACGGAGAGGTAGCAGGCCAGATTTCAGGGTGGTCCCATTCGCAGGGTAGAGCTCTTAGAGTCTTTGCACAGGGCAGAGCTCTTAGAGTCTTCCCATGTGCTTCCAAAGTGAGCTTTTCGATCTCACCAGGGCGGGTGTGGGTCGACTGTCTTGGCAGAGGGCAGACGAGGCTCATTCCATCCACTCCATGCTTGCTTCTCTCTCTAAAATGAGTTCACAAGAAACTGACAGCGATCTGACTTTCACTCTGCCTTTCAAGTTTAAATCCACTCTGATAAGACTTTTGCCCTTCTCTGCTCCCCAAGAACCTCTGTGTGGGCCAGTTTGGCACATAGATGTAATATCTAAAGTTACATTGCATGTCAGGTATTAGGTCTTAGGGTTTGTCTTATTCACTTTTTGACTTGTGTTTGCCTATTTAGGCGAAACATTTTCTTTTTTCAAAATCATTCAGGTCATCTCCAGATAGTGTCAAATCTCTTCTTAAAACTCCCCAGGAATGCTCTGCTTATATCTTTGTCTTTTATAAAATGTCACACAGCAGTCGATGTTCTATTTATAACAAAAGTTTGCTTATTCATAGAATTGAACGTTTTAGTTTATCATGTTTGTAGTTGGATGTCTTTAAGATTGTCCTGTATTCAACCTTTCTTTGTTTTGTTTTTTTGAGACAGGGTTTCTCTGTGTAGTTTTGGTGCCTGTCCTTGATCTCGCTCTGTAGACCAGGCTGGCCTCAAACTCACAGAGATCCGCTTGGCTCTGCCTCCCAAGTGCTGGGATCAAAGGCATGTGCCACCACTGCCCGGCTTATTCAGTCTTTCTTTATGCCTATTAAATAACATTCTTACTAAACATTACTGGATGATGTGCATGAACAGTTGAGATAGCTTAAATTCCTGCTGAACCATATACTGAGTCCAGATACTTTCTATGCCTTGATTCTCTCATGTCTAAAATGTAACTAAAATGATACCTGACTCACAAAGTGTTTGTAAAAATGGAAACAAATCAGGTAAAATGTTAAGAACAAGACCCACCCTATAGCAAGACTCCAAGTAGTGAGCCCAGAACTGTGCATGTGATTTAAGCTTTGTTTTTCCAACAGCATAGCCGTGACAATGGCTGTTCCCTTCTAACCTTTGTTAATATTTATTACACATGACCAGAAAAAGGTTGTCTTCTGTTGTTTTTTTTAAGGTGGTTTTTGTTTGTTTGTTGGAAACAGTCTTGCTATGTAGCTTTAACTAGCCTGGTTCTTTCTGTAGGGCCCTGGACGGCCTTGAACTTGGTCTCGGTCTCTTGAGAGCTGGGATTACAGGCAGGCAAAGCCAGATAGTCTGAGAGCAGGAATCATTATGATGACCATCGTTGTCACCAGGAGCATGCCCTTATTTTACTCAAAGTAAAACATCTTAGTTTTAACCCAATTCAAAAAAAGGTCCACACTCTGGGGTCTCTGTTGTGTTCCCACTGAAATGTATGGTGTGGAGGGGTCTCCAGTTAACAGAAAGAAAAGGACACCAAGCTATTTCTTTATTGCTCTGTTGTAGGGGTCTGACCTTCCCCACTTAGATGAAAGTGTCACCTTGAATAGGTGAGCCTATAACTGTATCTGTCACCAACAGTTATGACATGGGTTTGAGGGACTTTAGATTTCTCTACACAGAGCTGCCTTCAGGGGTCAGTCTTCCTGACTCTGAATTTTTCTCAGGTAATGACATAAGGAGATGGTCTTGACTGCACGTGCATGTGGTAGGTAACAAATCGAGTGCCACCGTGTTTATTGTTCTGGAATCTTCTTTTTATTGTCCCATCTGGCGTCAGGACTCTCTTTCCTCTATTTTTAAAAAGTCAACCAAAGTGAGCCCCAGCAGGCGCTTGGAAGAAGGTCTTGAAGAGGTTTATCCCATAACATCTGACTACAAACGGGAGTCAATAAAACAGACCCCAGGGAAAGCACAGTGGGGAAGTTAAAGAGAAAAATATCGACAATGCAAATCACTTGTGAAATAATCTCCTTTTGAAGATTGCTAAAGTATTTCAATTTCTTCAAGTTGAGTCCAGCTTTACCCAATGGCTGCCCGAGTCTGGGCCGTTCTGACCTTCCTTTGATTGTCTTTGGAAACAAGAGATTAAAGAAGCAAGTCATTGTACTGGGGGAAACATCTTCTACTTGTTGCTATGTAAAAATGCCTGCATCTTCATCCTCTTTCAGTGTGGAATGGTACCATGAGCTGAAACATGCATAATTCGGACAAAAACACAAGCTAACCAAGGGGTTAAAAAAAAGCCCTGTGGATTTAGGGAACTTCCATCAGGCTGAAGCGAGAGTCACTGAAATCTTCAGAATCCGTCCCTTAGAGTGCAGTCTTCAGCAACATGTGGCCACAGCAGACGAATCTGGATGACGTGGGTTAAGTCACTTTAAAGAGTGGGGCTGTGCACAGTGCTAAGGGTAGGCTTTGTTCTGGACCCTGGTAATCTTGAACGTTTCAACCAATACTGGACAGAAACATTTCTAAATGTAATATACCTGTACTTAAAAACAAATCTCTACGGTTTAAAAGTGAATCAGAGTGGGAGCTATGTGTGGTGGTGTGGGTCTGCAATCCAGAAGTTCAGAGGTAGAGAGAGGCATGGGCCATCCTTAGAAACCCAGCAGGTGTAAGGTCAGCCTGGGCTACACAAGATTCCATCTCAAGAAACAAAACGAATAGACAAAGCATAGTGGATGTAATTTAACAATGCTTTATATTACAGATACCGTAAAACATGGTATCCCAGGAATCCAAATAACTGGCTTTTTAAATCAACGTCAAGTCACTAATAGCTTTCCTGTTGATTCTGTCCGTCACTGGATGAAACGCTCCCTCTGCTGTTATGCACATGGGGTGATGGATCTAGGTGCAGAGGGGTTAGTGCCACCTTGAGAACAGCCAGTATTTAAGAAGGCGTTCACTTTCAAGCCACGCAGACACAGGGTAGGCACCTAAAGGTGAGCACCTCCTTTAAAGCTGCTCCTCTAAGCATCCGGCTTGCCTCCCCCGAGGCCCATGTTCTGTGCTCACTCAAGACTTTGGTACAGCTCAGGGGTCGTAGGATGAAGGATGCTAGAGTAGCATGATGCAATGTGTTTTCCTCCCCAGTGGCCCTTGTAAATTTTCAGGTCAGCAGCTGTTACCTGGATGAGTGAATTGCTAGGTAGATGAATGTTAGAGGAGTCAATATTGGACAATATTACCCTTTTGTCTCTATCATTGTGCCCGTAGAAAACCAAGTTACTACCCCCAAAATCAATGTACAGTTTTGTTCTTTTGAGACAGGGTCTCAATACATAGCATTGGCTGTCCTAGAGCTTGCTATATAGACCAGGCTGGCCTTGAACTCACAGAGATTGACCTACCTCTGCCTCTTCAGTACTGGGATTAGAATAGTGTACCACCATGTTTAGCTACATTTAAAAAAGATTTATTTGTTATTTTATGTTTATGAGTATTTTGTCTGCATGTGTATCTGAGCACCACAGGCATGCAGTACTAGAAGAGAGTGTCAGATTCCCTGGAACTGGAGTTACAGACAGTTGTGAGCCACCGTGCGGGTGCTGGGAATTGAACCTGGGTCCTCTGTAACAGCAGCTTCACAGTTTTATCAATCAAAGCTCCAAATGAAGTACATAACATGAATTTATTCACATTAAAAAGACATTACCCAAAAAATCTTTTTAGTCTCACTCAGATACATATTTCGCATGTATTCAAATATATATTTATTTATGCTTGTAGGACAGGATCTTGCTATGTTGCCAAGGCTCAGGCAATACTCCATCCTCAGCCTCAGAAGTGGCTAGGGCCGCAGGCAAACCACTCTTAATTATTGAAGGCACTGGCTAGTTTTCGATTGTTATTTTCGAGCAAATTAAAAATCAAAAGATGTTTCAAACATGCAAATATATGAGCACACATTCTATAAGCTGTCAGAACACTGACGTCATCACATGGGGTGTGTCCTTTGGGAAACTTCACTATTTACTTGTAAGAGAATATGGATGAAAAACGTAAATAATATCTTAAAAGTACGGAAATAACTGTGATATTCTAGACTCTCTAGAAGAGTCTTGGGGACTTAGGAATCCCAGCCTATACTCTGAGAACTATTCCTACAAATCAAATGTTTCTTAATTTTTTGGTGACAGTAATAATATAGTCAATATTTCCCTAAATGGTAAGATGAACGTCTCCGTGCAAACCATGCTTTATATTGAGGCTATTTCCAGGATGATGAGGTTCCGAGTGGATCAAGTACGTAGTGCCAGGGTCCACTGTCAACAAATGCTCATTGCCTTTTTAACAGAAAAAGACAGAGAATTTGCTATGTTCCCAGAAGCGGCCTTATGGCAGTATTGGGTAAAGTCAACATCATTGATGTTTACAGTATGTAAAATAGTCACATTTTCTATTTTGCACTCAGAATATTATCTCAAGAATAAGAAATACAGGCCAGCATCAGGTAAAGAAAGGTACTTGCTACCAAGCCTGAGGACCTGAATTTACTACCTGGGGCCCAAGTGGTGTAAGGGTAGACCCGACTCCTGCCTTCTGACCTCCACATGCACGCTTTGGTACGTGCACACACACAATATGTGTTTAAACAGTATAAACAATAGTTAAGTCTGAACATGGGACCACTCTTGTAATCCCAGCACTCACGAGGGGGATATGGGAGGATTTCAAAGCTAGCTTGGTCTACATAGTGAGACTCCATCACAAAAATAAACAAACGACACCATTTTGTCCTCAAAGTCATATTATCAAAGGCTGGCTTTAGAAGATTTATTTTTTAAAAGTTTCCCCAATAGGGACAGAATGAAAGCCATAAAAGACATATAGCCACAGCAGCCAATGATAACAATTTTTTATGTGTTCTTCCTGCCTCCTCTGCACCCATGTAACATTCATGTGGTATAATTAATTATGCCCTCCATAATATACAAAATTAAATGAAATTATATCTAAGGCTCCACAGAATCTTTTCT
>CABHPH010143833.1:0-45477 GCA_902168325.1 Peromyscus nudipes | reverse complement strand
CACTTTGGAAATCAATATGGTGCTTTCTTAGAAAATTGGGAATCAATATCTCCCAAGATCCAGCTATACCACTCTTGGGCATATACTCAAGGAATGCGCAATCATACCACAAGGGCACTTGCTCAGCTATGTTCATATCAGCATTATTTGTAATAGCCAGAACCTGGAAACAACCTAGATGCCCTTCAACTGAAGAATGGATAAATAAAATGTGGTACATATACACAATGGAATACTACTCAGCAGAGAAAAACAATGACATCATGAGGTTTGCAGGCAAATGGAGGGATCTAGAAAAAATCCTCCTGAGTGAGGTAACCCAGACTCAGAAAGACAAACATGGTATGTACCCACTCATAGGAGAATACTAGTTGTGGAACAAGGATGACTGGATGGCCACTCACAACACCAGGGAGGCTACCTGGAAAACAGGACCCCAAGAAAGACACGGGGATCGCCCAATGATGGAGAAATGGATGTGATCTACATGAACAGTCTGGACGTGAGTGGGGGTAATGAGGGTCGAGGGTCGAGGGAAAGAGAACTTGGGGGAGCGGGAGATCCAACTGGATCAATAACAGAGAGGGAACACAAGGAATGTTCATGATAAATGAAGACCACATGAGAATAGGAAGAAGCAAAGTGCTAGAGAGGCCCATTTACGGATTTTTCTATTTGAATCTGTCCTATTGTGTATCTGTAATCCCTTTCTGACCAGGAAAGTTTTCAAATTGTTAAGCTGCATGTCTAGGACTGAAGCTGCAGTTTTAACTGATGGCTCCTCCCCACTTGGTTTTTTTTTTCCCACTTGTTTTTTTAACATGGTGGAGGCACATTTACCATCAGCTCTGGGAGGTACTCTGGAACTACCACCAACTCTGGGAAGTAGTAGGTCTATGCCTCCACCAAGCAGTGTGCATCCCAGAAACCTTATAGCAAAAGTTAAATCTGCCACACAGCATGCTTCACAGCTTTGAGATGCCTCTGTGTATTGTGGCAGGAATCCACCATGCTGTGCTCAAGCTCAAATGCCACAGTGTCTCTGTTCTGTGGCCTGCATGAGAGAGAGACATGAACTAGGAAGCTGCTCTTAACTCTATTTTAGAATCCTTTTTAAGCTCTTTCAGGTTTTAGGTGAAAATTCTTGCCAGTACATTTGAGCACCATTTGTAGCCTGATGCCTTTCTCTATGCCACCTGGTCCTGTGGTCCTGCAGTTGCTTATAAAATAATCACTCAGAGGTTTAATATTAATTATAAACTGTTTGGCATATGGTTCAGGCTTATTGCTAGCTAGCTCTTTTATCTGAAATTAATCCATTTCTATTAATCTATGTATTGCCACATGGCTGTGGCATTGCCGGTCTACTGGCATGTTCCTCCTTGGGCAGTGGGCTGGTGTCTGCTCCAACTCCACCCTTCTTCATCTTTATCTTCAGTTTGAATGTAACACCTAACCTTATTCTGCCTTGATATTGGCCAAACAGCTTTGTTTATCAATCCATGAGAGCAATACATACTCATAACATGCAGAAAGACATCCCATAGCTCCCAACTTTAAGTCATTTCTGAAAAAAGAAATGAAAAACAAACCTGATACAACAAAGCCCGCACAACCAAGAAAACAAAATGAAACAACACCTAAACAGAAAAAAAAAGACCACCATACTCTAACCAAATAAAGCACACACAAAAAGCTATGATCCAGTATATGTTGTTTGCTTACTCCTGAACATGAGGCCTGCCCTTGAGTGGTTGATAGACCCAGTGTCACTCCATTGGAAAAAAATATTTTCCCTCTCCCAGCAGGTATAGATGATAGTTTGTTATCTTTCCCCTAGGAGCTATATTTTCATTCATTAATTCCCTTTAAAAAATATAACGAAACAAAATATTATAAGATAAAACATAAACTATCACATCAATGTTAGACAGGAAAAAACAATGAGGCCAAGAGAAGGCACATGAGTCAGAGATCTGCTCATTCACATACTCAGAAATTCCATAATAACACCAATCTGGAAGCCATAACATAAGCACAGATAACCTGGTGCAAACTTGTGTGACCTCTGTACATTCTGCTTCAGCCTCTGTGAGTTCATATTGTCTATGCATATGTTGATTTAGTGGGCTTAGTTTATTTGGGGTCATCAATCCCTACTGGCTCTTACACTTTTTTTGGCTTCCTGTTCTACAGGGTCCCTTGAACTGAGAGTAGGGCTTTGATGGAGACATCCCATTTAGAGCTGAGTATTTTAAGGTCTCTGTCTGTCTGTCTGTCTGTAATGTCTGAATGTCAGACTCTGTATTTGTTCCCATCTGCTGTAGAAGGAAGCTCCTCTGATGATGGCTGGGCAAGGAACTGATTTATGAGTATAGCAGAATATCACCAGGAGTCATTTTATCACTACATTTTTTCTTTTTCTTTCTTTTTTTCTTCTTTTATTTCTCATTTCTTTCTTTCTTTCTTTCTTTGATCAGTATTACTTGGTTTTACCATAGGTCCCTGGGTTCTGGTTCTTTGTCACCCAAGCAGTGATGGGTATGGGTTCCATCTCATCGAATAGGCCTTAAGTAAAATAAGACATTGGTTGCTACTCCTACAAGCTTGTGCTACCATTACCCTAGCGTATGTGGTGGACAGCACACCATTGTAGATCACAGTGTTTGTTTGTGGCTTAGTGTTTATTTCTATTTCGGTAGGGTACAGAGTACCGTCGTCTACCAAAGATTCTAGAATATAGGGATAGAGGCTCTATGTAGGCAACAACTTGACATTTCCATGTTCAGTGGGTTGTGTAGGTGTTGTTTTCAGCAATGGGGCCTTGCTGTAAGTTTGTAGTGAGCAACCTAAATACTTGACAACTGCCTTTAGGTTGTTTATGGATTCCCATGGGGTCCCTTTGGACAACTGCTCCATAGATGCAACCCAACCCTGGTACTGGAAGCTTTTTATATGACCAGAGATAGCTGGGGTTCTGTTCTCCCATATTATTTGGCAATTTCATTTAGATCACACACACACACACACACACACACACACACACACACGGAAGTTTCTACTGTATTAGTTTTTCTTATTACCGCCCAAATGACCCCTAGTTTTAGCTGTCTATCCATGTATTCCCTCTCTCCCCCACTCCCTACTTTATTCCCCCATTCCAGCCACCTCCCCTACTCTGTCCATCCATAATTACCTATTCTACTTCCCTTTCCTAATAAGATCTATATGTTTCCTCTAATCCCTTACTCTTTACCTACCCTCTGGGGTTTTATGGACTGCAACTTGATTGTCATCGACTTAACAGCTATTATCAACATATAAGCAAATACATACAATATTTGTCTCTCTGGATCTGGGATCTCTCACTCAGGATAATTTTTTTCTAGTTCCATCCATTTGCCTGCAAATTTGATGATATCAATTTTTTTCATGTAGTCAGTGTATATTAAGTAGTTTTAACCTTGTAAAATAGAAATCTATAAAGTTTAGAGAAGTAGTTGATAAGGACTGACAGGTATAAGGTTTTGTATTATGGAACATCTGTGACAGGAAAGCATTGCTCAGGCTTCAAATTTAGTTCTCTTGAGTATTCAAATGGTCCATGAAAAAGTGAAAGATTTAGTTGTAAAAAGGAACAAATATTTTACTATGTGAGCTGGTTTGTCAGAGGAGGGTCATATTGAGCTTTTTTCAGACAGAACTATTTCAAGTCTATAACTCTATGGCAAACCTTCATACAGGTGAACCTGACCTCTAGCCTGAGCTGCTTACCTACCTTCTCCATGACAGAGACACTGGAGGAATGTGACTTGACATACTCAATAGCCAGGTAGAATTGTGCCTCTGAGTACAAAGCCAGAGGTATGTTGTTGCAAGCAGCAAGGGCAGGGCTTTGAACATTTTTAGGACATAATTTTAAATTTATTTATTTACTTATTTTAATTTTTTGAGATTATAATATAATTACATTTCCTCCCCTTTCTTTTCCTCCCTCAAAACCCTACTATGTAACTCCCTTTCCTCTTTCAAGTCCATGGCCTCTTTTTCTTCACTTATCTCTCTCTCTCTGTCTCTGTCTCTGTCTCTCTCTCTCTCTCTTTGTGTGTGTGTGTGTGTGCATGCGTGCATGTGTGTGTGTGTGTGTGTGTGTGTGTGTGTGTGTGAGATGTGTGTGTTTGTATCCTGCTCAGTGTATAGAATGTTATTTGGGTATATATGTTTTTCAGGTTGACCATTTGATACTTCTGAAGCTTCCACATTTTATACAGATGCAAACAAAGAAAGGCAGATTACAAATCAGAAAATTTAATTAAAGTGGACTAAGTCCTTATAATTCAGTTCAAAAATCAGAATTATATGCTATTCTGATGGTATTAATGGATATTTTGGAACCCCTCAATAAGGTTACTGATTCTCAGTATGCTGCAAGAGTGGTCTTACATTTTGAGACAGCAGAATTTATCCCTGATCTGTCAGAATTAACTTTGTTATTTATTCAGTTACAAGATATAATCAGGAATAAGAATCATCCCTTATATATAACTCATATCCAATCGCAAAAAATTTATTTTCAGGATCTCCTAAAGATGCTGTTGTCCCCAGACAGCCTGAAATAATTTTAAGAACATAACACCCACATTCTCAAGAGGTGGGGTAGGTGGTTTTTGGTCTTTCAATGGGTTATGGACAATTGTCATTGTTTAGGATTGTGGGTTACAAGTTGTTATTGTTAATGGTCAAGAAGAAGGCTAAACAAAGGAGATTAATGCTGTGGGATGATCTGTATGTCAAATGTGTTGCTCTGATTGGTTAATAAATACAACACTGGCCGGGCGGTGGTGGCGCACACCTTTAATCCCAGCACTCGGGAGGCAGAGCCAGGCGGATCTCTGTGAGTTCAAGGCCAGCCTGGTCTCCAAAGCGAGTTCCAGGAAAGGTGCAAAGCTACACAGAGAAACCCTGTCTCGAAAAACCAAAAAATAAATAAATAAATAAATAAATAAATAAATAAATAAATAAATAAATAAATACAACACTGATTGGCCAGTAGCCAGGCAGGAAGAAGTATAGACGTGACAAGGAGGAAAAGAATTCTGGGAAGTGGAAGGCTGGGTCAGAGAGACACTGCCAGCCACCGCCATGACAAGAAAAAAAATGTAAGGTACCGATAAGCCACAAGCCACATGACAAAGTATAGATTAATAGAAATGGGTTAATTTAAGATATAAAAACAGTTAACAAGAAGCCTGAACCATTAGGCCAAACAGTTTAAATAATATAAGCGTCTGTATGTTTATTTTATAAATGGGCTGTCAGACTGCTGGGGCTTGGCGTGACCCAGAAAAAAACTCTCTAGCTACAGATTAAATTTAAGGTTCTTGTTTGAGAAAAAAGAAAAAAGAAAAAAGAGGATATAGATAAGAGCTAGATTATTGAATCAACTCTGAAAAAAAGAGATATAGAAATAATAGGATAAAAGGGTAGATTATTGAATCTACTCTGAAAAGAAAAAAAGAGAAGATATAGATAGGATAAAATAAAAAGGTAGATTACTGAATCTACTTTTAAAAGACAACTACTAGTTTTAAACATTTTATATTGGATTGGATTTTTGTATATTGTATACAAATTATGTATATTGATACAAATTTGAGATTGATTTTATTAGAAAATACTGTACATATATTTCTAATCATGTTCAAAGTATTGTAACTATACAGTTCATTTAACAATGTAATGCAAATTACTAGTTCTTGAAAGTTATTATTAACAACTAATTAGGATATAAAGAAATGAAAGTTAGGCATTACAATCAAACTTGTAGTTATGTTAGGTGTGTTTTCGCAATAAACAGAAATGTATCTTAGATATACAGGTCATCTTCAAACACTTCAGAGATCTACAGAATATGGCACTTAAGATATTTTAATAACATAGATTTTTTTCTTTTTTATGACAATGAGACGTGTCTGCTCCTGGCAGCACCAATTAACTTCAGAGAAGATGATGGACATACAAGAAACTTCTTATAGAGTTTACTTTCATTGTGGAAAAAGCTAGCCACTGGGCAAGAAATTGCCCTTCCCTCGACTGCTAAAAGTATTCTGTCCAAAATGGACAAGCAAGACACAAAAGAAAGGACTGCTGATCCTTGCCAACACAAGGTAGGAAGGATCTTCAGAAAATCTTGTTTCACAGATTAGTCTGTCATATACGCTAGGCCTATAGGCCAAAGATGGATGCCCCAATGTTGCAGACGAACCTTGGGTGACTGTCCAGGCAGACAGCTGTTCTGTCATTTCTCACATTTTTTGAAGTCACTTGTTTGCACTTCCTGTTTACTCAGTTAATATTATTTCCTTCTCTGGTCTCTGAGGGAGTTGAAGATTAGATTGTTATAGTTGTAATTTTCCTTGTTAACAAATTCAGAATAGAAACTCACTAAAGAGGTATAAGGTGTATAAGTTTGAAAGACATCAAAAGATAGTTTTGGTTGGTAATACAAGTTAGGATGGAAAGTGAATTAGGTACATTTTGGACTCACCAAAATAGGATAAATAATGGAGTATTTTCTCTGAATTTGTCAAATGCAAATGGACTAGATGTTGATGTATTTATTTCCTGAATATACTGTATATAGTTATTGTACTTATTGTATATAGTTTTTCTTATATTAGTTATAATCTTCTTTTATTATTTTAGACAAAATGGGGGAAATGTGGTGATATATTATGTACCTCAATAAAGCTTGCCTGGGGATCAGAGGACAAAGCCAGCCACTATATTAAACAGAGGCCAGGCAGTGGTAGCACACACCTTTAATCCTATCACTTGGGAGTCAGAGATCCATCTGTATCTCTGTGAGTTCAAGCCCACTGGGCTACATGAGAAAAACAGAGCCAGGCAGTGGTGACACATATCTTTAATCCTAGGAAGTAATATGGCAGGACATAGAAAGGTATATAAGGCATGAGGAAACAGGAACTCTCTCTTGGACTGAGGATTTCCTAGTGGTAAGAACTTGTGGCTGGCTTGTTCTGTTTCTCTGATCTTTCAACTTTCACCCCAATATCTGTCTCTAGGTCTTTTTTTATTAATAAGACCTTTTAAGATTCATGTTGCAGATATTGGATAACCAATTGGTATGCTCTTCCGTGGGGAAGACTATTTCTCTTCCTCTTAGCATTTCTTAGTTTCCAGTAGATTTTCCTTTCTAGTGTTGAGACTTCATGGGCGTTCCTATTCTTATAGTATGGTTTTTCTAGATAGTGAATTCTTTCCCCATTGTTGTAATTGTTTGCTGCTGTTGGAGCTGCTTAGTAAGTTTGCTTGTTAAAAAATCATATTTCTTTTCTTCTGTTTTTTAAAACAGAATCATTGGCCATTCTTTTTTATTAATTACATTTATTCATTTATTTTACACCTGACTCCAGTTTCCCCTCCTTCATCTCCTCCTATTTCCTCTCTCCAATTCCCCTCTACTCCCATCTACTCACCTCTGTTTCTGTTCAGAAAGGTTCAGGCATGCCATGGATATCAACAAAACATGGCATATCATTTCGAGTCAGGACTAAGCTCCTCCCCTTGTGTTAACACTTGGCAAGACAATCCAGTATGAGGAATAGATCCTCAAAAGCCAGCCAAAGCCTTTGGTACAGCCTCTACTCCCACTACTAGGAGTCCCACAAGTAGACCAAGCTACACAACTTTTCACACATATGTAGAGGGCCTAGGTTGGTCCCATGTAGGCTCCTGGACTGTTGGTCCAGACTCTATGAGCTCGTATGGGCTCAGTTTGGTTGTTTCTTTGGGTTCCTTTGTGATGTCCTTGACCTTCCTGGCTCATACAATCCTTCCTACCTCTCCTTAGCAGGATTCCCTGAACTTGGCCCAATGCTTGGCTGTGGGTCTCTGCATCTGTTTACCTCAGTTACTAGTTGAAGGCTCTATGATGGCAATTGGGGTAGTCAACAGTCTGCCCAAGAGTTAAGTCCTTCACAAGTAGAACTCCATAAAACTAAAAATTTTTGCACATCTAAGTGAAGCACAACTCTAATTAGTCTTATTAAACAAAAACCCAGAGTCAGATGTTAGGTGAAAGTTGAAAGATCAGAGAAGCAGAGCAGCAGCCACTAGAGAGTTCTTACCTCTATGAATCCTCAGAATGAATGGGGCAGATCCTGTTTCTTCTTCCCTTATATTCCTGCCTCCATCTCCCGATGCTGGGATCAAAGGGGTGAGCCTGCCACGTGCTGGAATTAAAGGAGTGTACCACCACCACCTGGCTCTGTTTCTCTTTTAGACTGGTTCATTCTCATGTAGACTAAGGTTGCCTTGAACTCCTGATCTTCCTGCTTCCTTCTCCCAAGTGCTGGGATTAAAAGTATGTGCTACCATTGTGGCCTCTATGGTTAACAGTGGCTAGCTGTGCCCTCTGATCTCAAGGCAAGCTTTATTTGTCAGAACACAAACAAAATATCACACATCTAAGGAAATAATCAACTGAGTGGAGAGGAAGACCACTGTATGGGAGACAATCTTTGCCAGCTATATAGAGGATTAATATCCCGACTATATAATTAACTCAAAAAAACAGAGTAAAAGAAAACACATGACCCATTGGAAAAATGGACCTGCAGCCTAAACAGAAAGTTTTTAAAAGAAGCAAAAAAAAAATGAATAAGAAATGCTAAAAAGTATTCATTGTCTATTGCAATTAGGGAAATTCAAATTAAAACAGCATTCAGATTTTATCTTACCCTACTCAGAATGGCAAAGATCAACAAAACAATCAACAAGTGTTGTAGCCAGTTTGGAAAAATGTTGATTCCCATTCACTGTATTTGGGATAGCAAACTGGTGTATCCACTATGAAAATCAGTGTGAAAAATTATCAAAAAGTTAAAAACAAATGTATCATATGACCCATACCACTCCTTGATATATGTCCAAAGGACTCAACATCCTAATCTAAATACTTGCTCATCCATGTTCATTGCTGTTCTATTCACAATAGTTTATGAAGTAGAAATAACCTAAAAGTCCCTCAGGTGATGCATGAATAATGAATATGTGGTACATTTACACCACGGAATACTATTTAGCTGTAAAGAAAAATTAAACCATGAACTATGCATGGCAATGGATAGAACTAGAAAAATCATATTGAGTGAAGTAACCTAGACTCTGAAAGACAAATATTTCATGTTCTTTCTTATTGGAAGCTCCTAGCTATAAATTTTCTGATGAGAATACATATCCTGGAATATCTGCAGAAACCAACAAAGTAAAATGGGATCGTGGTCAGAGTAGATGGTTGGGTAACAATAGAGTGAGGAACAGTAAGGTAGAAGTGATCTGCTCTGGGAATTGGAAAAGAGAGGCGTTCTAACTAGGAATGGAAGAAGTAAATACAGAAGATAGAAGGAGGAGATTAAGATAACAGTAAGGACGCCTGAAAGTCATAAGCAATTATACTAAAACCTACAACATATGCAAAGAACTTCTGTTTGTGACACATTCCATTACAGAAAACCACAACCAAACAAATTTAGAGTAGTGGATCCCAGTTTGAAAGCATACCTCCACAATACAATTAACAGACAAAAGGCTTAAAGATCACTTTGGAAGTGAAGGGGAAGGTCAGGAAGAGTGTAAGAGCCGGGGAGCAGGAAGTTTTCTATTAGACTGTGTCTCCTAGAAATGTTGGGAGTCTCATCTATAAACTCTCACCAGCATGACTGACTAAACATGAGCTGAACAATCACAACAACAAAAGACCTGCTAATGTCAATGAACAATGAACAGAAGCCCAGGAGGTCTCAACCCTACTCAAAGAACTGCTAGCTAGGGTAACCCTCATAGGTTCCAGGAAGTTTCCATTGTACAAGGTTTCTATACTGCCCCCTAGATAACCACCCATTCCAGTTGTCTTTCTCCATACTCTCTCCTTTTGTCCCTTCCCAAGCTGATCCCTCCTAATCCCGTCTCTACCAGCCCCCAGTCCATATGGAGACTGAACCAGCCATCTCCTGTAACCAGACTATGTTCCTAGTGGTGATACTGGGACAAGAACCCAGCCACAAAAGCTACCACCCACAACCTGTCCTGCCTGCAAGATGCACTGGGGGCAATCAATGGTAGCTCAGAGCATGTGGGAGTTACAAAACAATGACTGGTCTAACTTGAGGCCCAGGCCATGATGGGGAGCTCCTGCCCTATGCTACATAGATGGCAAGGATCCTGAAGCTGGATGGCTCAGAGACCTAAGGTAGAACTAAACACAACGATATTTTGCTATACTTACAGATCAGTGTTTAGTCCAATTGTTATCAGAGAGGTTTCCTCCAGCAGTTGATGGGATGATGGGAGCAGATACAGAGATCCACCACTTGGGGAACCCTAATGAAGAGGAGGAGGAAGGATTTAGGACACCAGAAAAACATGGCCCACAGAATTAACTAAGGAGGGCTCATAGAGCCTTACAGAGACTGAAGCTATAACCATGGAGCCTGCATGGGTTTTCACTAGGCCCTCTGCATACATGCTGTGGTTGTTTAGCCTGGGATTTTTGTTTGAACCCTAACAAAGGGAGTAGGGGTAACTTGGACTCTTTTGCCTGCTTTTGGGACCTTTTCCCTCCTACTAGGTTGCCTTGTCCAGCCTTGATATGATGGTTTATGCCTAGTCTTATTGCATCTTATACCATGTTTGGTTGATATAACTGGAAGGTCTGTACTTTTCCAAGAGAAATGGAGGAACAGTGGATCTGTGGGAGAGGGGAGGTATGGGGAGGACTGGTAGAGGAGGGAGGAGAGACTATGGTCAATTTTACTCTATGAGACAAGTCAATTTTACTGTATGAATAAATTAAAAAAATAAAAAAGAAAGCCAAATCAAGTTATTGACTACTCCATGTTGAGGTTTCTCTACTAATGAAATATAGTAGCTTGTATGGAAAAAGTAGAACTACAGGCAACTAAGTAATTCTGAGACTGGGAGCAAAAATTTTCTACAGGGAACAGTCTATGAATTAGTATCTAACATCACATTGTCATACCTATAAATTTATATATGAGTAACATTATATAGAACTGAACAGAATATATAACAGGACATATGTACACACACACATATTCATGCAACAACAATCAATGAAAAAGGAAGACATGAATTTGAAGGAGAGAAAGGTGTGTACATTGGAAGGGTTTGGAGGGAGGAAGGAGAAAGGTTGTAATTACGTAATCTCTTTTTTAATCTCAAAAATCAAAGGAAACATTAATAAGAGTATCAACCTGACTCCTACGTTTTCTAATCACACAACAAATCTTGTGGTCACACAAAACACCATACATAACAGTTCTTTTTGTAAATAAGATTTATGTCTAATCATCTAATGTTAAAACACAAATTTACCTCAATTTGAGAATGAAAATTTTGCAATGTTAATATAATGGCATCCTACTCTTCAAAAATGTGGACCCAATTAAGACATAAGTGAAAAGGGGAACAACTTCTAGTGTTGTGTGTGATAAATGTAAGACCCAAAGGCCACATACTCCAGGACTATATTTAAGAATATTCTAGAAAAAGAATACTTACATTGATAACAAAAATATACTTAATGCCAGAGGCTGTAGAAAGTAGGAGAAATTGTCAACCAAAAGTTCACATGACCTGTTTAAGTGATTGAAGTTGTGGACACCTGGCATATACTAGGCAAAAATTCTTAGAACTACACAAGAAAAAGTTTGGATTCTATGGTATGAAAACATTTATTGGAACATTAAAAACAAAACAAAACAAAAACCAAAGGCCATACAGATGTCAATGGTCTGTTCTGCTGCCCTAAGCAATGTTGATGTCTGAGTGCTATGCTGCTGCAGGGGGCCATACATAGTTGATTGACCTGTGCTGCCACTTGAGGCCATGGTGATGTCCAGCCCATGCTGCCATGGGGGCCCAGGTCTGGAGCCCATGGTCCTGCTGAAGCAGGAGTCTGTGTTCCTGGTCTGTGCTGTTGTTAGAAACTTAGTTGAGGTCCATGATCGGTGCTATTGCTGACTATGAAGAACAAAGAAGCTACTTTTGCTGTGCCATTGATGACTGCAGACACACAGTTGAGAGGGAGAGACATGGAAGGCTTCTGTGACAACCCCCAAAACAAAGGACCAGCCTAGACAGGAAGCCATTGAAAAGAACTCTTAAAAAATGTGACCCATTTTTATGATGCCAAAGAATAGCTCTCCACAATCAATGGCTTCTGGTAGAGTTGTGGATGGAAAAGGAGTGGTTCTATTCAAGGGACAGGCCACTAAGAATTTGATCATGCACCAGTGAATATATAGATAACACAAAGTGGACTTTCTTTTTTATTTTTATTTTCTACTTCTTTTGGGTGTGGAGGTAACAAGGGGGAGCACACATAGAGGGACTGTGAAGGGATTGTGAGCAGGTTACATGGTGTGAAGTTCTCAGAGTATCAATAAAAATGTTACTTGGAAAAAAAAGAGACAAGCAATATCATGTAATATCTGATTACCAATTACCCTTAACTGGTATCCAATACCAGGAAGTCATCCCTGAAATCATATACATATACAAGTAACACTAAATTAATTGGCAGGTTGTATTTATATATATATATATATGTATTTATGTGTATGTAACAAAAACAATTAATTAAAAAGAGGCCACAAATTTGAGAGGGATGAAGGATGGCCCATGGGAAGGGTTGGAGGGAGAAAAGGGACAAGAAAGAACGATGTAATTATATTTTAATTTAAAAATCCTGTGAGCAATTAAAATCATGAATTTCATCCCCATAGTTGATTTAATTGCTGCTTTCCCAGAAAGTAGAACCAGGAATTGCTGACTATTTCAGAGGAGAAGTTTCCACAGCTGCAAACTGTATGCAAGCCTCTATAGACCTACATGGAAGCATCTACATGACATTGTTTTAAAAAGAACTCACTATATGTCATGCTTTGTTATTATTCTCTGATGTGGATGATAATCACGTTAGTATCCACAGAGCTTCTGACTTGATGATTTGCTATAAGCTTCCAATCATGGTCAAGAAAAACACTCAGAGACCAAAAGGGGATTCCAAGGATAAAGGTTTTAAATTATAGTCTCTGTGAGATGGTTTATAGACTTCTAATTGTTATTTTATAGACATAATCTCAATTATGTGAGAGTTATAATCTTCCATTTTGTAGATAAGCAAGTCATAAGTGAATCTTCCAGAAGACTTAAGAATTCATGGTTGATTCAGAAATTGATCAATATTAATAATTTCTTCCATTGCCTTTGAGAACCTGGAACCTACTGACTACAAACTGAGGGGAAGCCCTTCTAACAGAATTTGTGTGATATTACACTATAGTTTTTGTGGCTTCAGGCAAATAGTCTTCATTGACTTTTGTTTTTTTTTTTCTTTCAACAAACAGGTAAGATTCTGTAATCTTCAGGGTTGTTATTGAGAGATGTGATTAGCACAGGAGCAGGTACTTATGGTAAAAAGAGAAAGACAATTGCAGTTGTTTTCTCAAAACCTTGGACAAATTTGAGTAACAAATACAAACCCGTACATCATAGGGGGTTTTCTGAATTTTGTGAAAAATGCTTATGTTTAAAAAAATTCTACAAACAAAATAAACACAAAGAACTCTAATTGACTGGTTGCTTACTTTATCATAGTCATCTTCATCTTCCATTGGAGGCAAAAAAAATCTGGAAAAGTGAATGAGATAATCATTTAACATATGCAATGGTCCTCAGTGAGTTAACATGCTGTGAACTTCATTTTAGCCTTTCCCATAGAATCTGATGTTCTTCTCTGCTGCTTGTCTGTACACATTGAAGATGTGATTCAAAGCATACATGTATGAAGACACTGTAAGTGAAGCTTGCTTTTTGAGTTTTCCTTTGTTCTTGCTATAATTGCTTTAGAACACCAGAAACATATCAAACCCTCATTTTACTTAATGAAAAAGTTAAAAACAATTCCTTCTGCTTTGCATAGGCACATATACATATGGAAAACCATTATTTTTTGTGAAACATACATTAAAAGTAATCATGGCTGTTAAGGTTGATAAATATGGTATCTTTATGTGTCATCCTCATGAAATGAAGTTGCTAAAAGTTTAAGAGAAATATAGTGAAGAACACATAATAACTAGTACTGGATGCATACACTTCCAATGGCTGAATTTTAACCCACTGAGCAATCTCCCAGATCCACCAAAGGTAATAGTTAAAATTTTTTAAATACTATTATGTAAGAATAGATCCAAATAAAAAAAAGTCATGGAACTTTTCATTATAATAGATATGTGAGCTTAAGGAAACCCCCCATGTTTCAATTTTTCAACCATTTGTCTTGCTGATTTGTCCAGGCCATGACAATAATAACACAGAGAATGAATGAGTTTTATGATGAACAAATCCTTTTACCCAAACTAAAATATGATTTCAAGGAAGAACACTTGAGAATGGATAGTTTACAAAACTCATATCCTTTGAGTAAGAAAAGAATGAGAACTACGGGAAGGCACAGGGAATCTTAGTAGCCCTACAATAGGGAGAAAGGTAAATCAGGGAGAGAAATTTGAAGTTGAAAATTACTCCCAGACTGAAACTGTATACGTCAGTGTCCACTTTGACCAAACCAGCTTAAAGGCCATCATCTCAGTGTAATTACAACATGATAGCAAGCATCAGGCTGTGCTTGCCCCGCAGAATTATGTTGCTTTTCCTTTATTATCTTGTTTAATTCTCACAGTTATATCTCAAAATAGGCTTCATTACTTCTTTTTGCAGTGGGAGATGTAATGTTTAGAGGAGTTAGGTTAGGACTAGTCACACTGGGGGGGGTGTCAAACAGTAAGTCTCTTATACATTTCTTCTAGAAACTAGGTTCTATATCTGCTAAGTCTGAAAGAATGCTATTCTTTCACTCAGAATTTCTTTTGCATGATGAAAATGCTCCCACCCCACTCACCCCAGCACATCTACTCTTCATAGAAGTGTGTTATTTACATTCAAGATTTAAACCCTTCTATATCTTAATAAAATTTTATGCTTTTAATAAACAGTCTCTCCCATTTTGCAGACATATGTAAATATACAGGCAGTAATAAAGGATGATTTTTGCGTAAGAGTTTAAAACACAACCCAGAGCTTGTTAGTTTCCTGATGATACTTTTATAATGGAAATAAAAAGCATTTTGCCCTCATGAATTTTGTTTTAGGGTTTATTTAACCTTCAGTGATAGTCTGCTAGTAAACGGTACAAAAACCGTCATGAAATCAATCACTGAGTTGATCAAAATATACTCCAAAGTATGTTTAAACCAACGTAGACATATGGTAATAATAAATTGGTTTAAATTCAGTGCAACCTTAACTCAGTTTAGACCATTAAACTTAGGAATGTATTAGTATGTGTTAAGGGTTCATTTTAGTATAAGGCAGAAATCTAATTAATACTTGTACAATGAATGAGTCAATTTCTCAATCCTTATCCTTCATAATCCACAATGGTATAATAAGAAAATTAATAATATTGTTGAAATGAGATAAGAAAAGCATGTATCTAATGTCCATATTTATTCTAAAAAGGTGAGTGAAGCAGAAATATCAACTACTGAGGTCAAGATGAGTGATTTTGTACATAGATAGTATCTATAAAAATTTTTGATAAAGTTATTAAGTTGTTTACATTTCAAGCAACAGGTTATAATATTTTTTAGCACATGGATGAATCATTAGTATTCTTCAAATTTTGTAGTTTATTCTCCCGTGTATAATTAATGCATCAAATTTGATTTTCTATTTCATTACCTTGAATTGATAATTGTTTCTATAATGAGAATGTATCTTGCCTTATATATTCCAATTTTAGTTCAGTTTCTTTATCAGTATGCCCTTTTTTCCTCATTGCTGCAGATCATCTAGTGCTGTCAGATGACACTGATGGAGAACAGGACAGAAGTGACACAGTTTATTCTCATGGGACTCACTGACGCCCCAGGCCTGCAGCTTCCCCTCTTCATCACCTTCTTCCTCATCTACACCATCACCCTGGTGGGGAACCTGGGGATGTTCATGTTGATTTTCTTTGACTCTCGGCTCCACACCCCCATGTACTTTTTCTTAGGTAACCTGTCTCTGGTGGACGTTTGTTACTCTTCAGCAGTCACTCCCACAGTCATGGCTGGGTTTTTCTTAAGAGAAAAGGTCATCTCCTACAGAGCTTGTGCTGCTCAGATTTTCTTCTTTGGATCCTTTGGCACTATTGAGAATTTCCTGTTGGCCTCAATGGCCTATGATCGATATGCAGCAGTGTGTAAGCCCCTACACTATGCCACCACCATGACTACAAGTGTGTGTGCATGGCTGGTCATAAGTTGCTATGTCTATGGTTTCCTGAATGGCTCCATATATACTGAAGACACATTCAGGCTCTCCTTTTGTGGGTCCAATGTGGTCCACCACTTTTTCTGTGATGTTCCAGCAGTCATGGTTCTCTCTTGCTCTGATAGACATGTTAATGAGCTAATTCTTATTGACTTAGCCAGCTTCAATATCTTCCTTGCTCTGGTGGTTATCTTAATATCCTACATGTTCATTTTTATCACCATCCTAAAGATGCACACAGGTAGAGGATATCGCAAGGCTATATCCACCTGTGCGTCCCACTTTACTTCAGTCTCTATTTTCTATGGGACTCTTATCTTCATGTACTTACAGCCCAGCTCCAGTCATTCTATGGATACTGACAAAATCGCATCTGTCTTCTACACTATGGTCATCCCTATGTTGAACCCACTGGTCTACAGCCTAAGGAACAAGGAGGTCATGAATGCATTCAGAAGGATGGCTTAGAAGCCAAATAATCTTTTGATTATTTTTATCTTATGAAGATACAGAATACCTGGATTATTTCCCCTGAGCTCCTTTTTATATTCTAAGTAAAATTATGGACAGTGAGATTTACATATCACACTGATGAGTTCAATAATGACCCAGAAAAGTTTTATTCATTAATGTTAAAAACCTTTCAATATTATTATTATTATTATTTTTGATTTTTCGAGACAGGGTTTCTCTGTGTAGCTTTGCGCCTTTCCTGGAGCTCACTTGGTAGCCCAGGCTGGCCTCGAACTCACAGAGATCCGCCTGCCTCTGCCTCCCGAGTGCTGGGATTAAAGGCGTGCGCCACCAACGCCTGGCTCAATATTATTTTTAATTAACAATTTTTTACTTAATTTTTTCATGATATATTTGATCATATTCTTTCCCCTTCAACTCCTTTCAGATCCTACCCACCTCCCCACCAGTCAATCTTCATGTTCTTTCTCTCTCTCTCTTAGTACCATACAGATAATACTGACACATCAGAATAAAGATATTAAGAATGGCATCAAACATGTAGTGGAGACCAGTGGCCTTGAACCAGACTAATGACTCTTTGCAAGGAACACTTGCAAACAGAGATATAGGGACAAAGTGGTATATGGTGTGATTTTTTTGGGTCACACTGCAGCTTCCCTTTTTTCAAATGTTTCTCATTTTTATTTTCTTCCTTTTTTTTTTTTGGTTTTTCGAGACAGGGTTTTTATCTCCGAATTTGGTTTTATGGGGGAGGGGGGGTTCCAGGGGCAGAGGGTGGGTGTGAAAGGACAGGGAATGAACGGGATCAACATACATGATGTGAAAAACACATAGAATAAATAAATTAAAAAATGAGAAACCACTGTGATTTTCCATGTGTGCACCAAAGGTAATCCCATTTGTCCTTATGCATGGGATTTAGGATAGGACGTTTTAGCTATAGGTGACAGGGTAATATGACACTGGAGCAACATTAGTGTAATGTGAACACAGAATGACCTCACTCAGCAGAGGCTGGTGTACACAAGGAAAAGAGCTTCCCTAAAGCCTATGGGGTGACCATGCCTCTTACAGACCCCTAACTTCTTAATGAGACTGATTTTAGACTCATAGAATCGTGGTTGCAGTAAGCCTCTTATTTGCAGTAACCTGTTAGATCCACAATAGGCACAGTAGCAACCCCTCACCAGCTCCTTCTCAGTCATAGTCTTAGGATTTTACTAAACTTGGAAAGAATTCACAAATGAAACTACTTGTTCCCATGACTTTCTTTTGGAGAGATCACTCTTTAGTCAATCCCTCTGCTCGTCATAGACACATTCCGATTGTATCTTACTCCACAGTCAGTTTTAGTACTGTCAGTTTTCAGGAATTTGCATTTTCTTGGTGTTCTCCAAAATGTATTCATTCATAAAAGTGCTATTGTTATTCTCTCATAGGTAAGGTCTGCAATTATACCCTTATTTCATGATTTTAGTTTTTGTGCTTTTTTTCTTTTTTCTATAGTCAGTCTACAAAATTACACCATTTAGAGTGATCTTTCCATTAGAATCAACTGTCTAGTTGTCAGTTTTCCATATTCCATAAATTTTAACTCAGTTTTAATATTTTTCCTTCCAACGTTTTTCTTTAAGGTTTATGTTGAGGTATTCTCATGATATCATTCTTATTACACGCACACACACACACACACACACACACACACACACACACACACACACTCCAGTCTCCCATTTCTTGTGACCATAACCTTTGCTGCCTACCAAAAATTTTTAGATATGCCTTTTGATTTTTCTGTCTCAAAGTACTTTATAGTTTCTCCTTTGCCCTAGATTGTAGTATGCTCTTTACATAAGTGAATATTTAATTTTCCTAGTTATTTTCTATTTAATTTGTATTGTGGTTGACAAAGTTGTCTCCTATAATCACTAACGTTTATAATTTGTTAAGACTAGTTGTATCTGATTATACTTATTTTTGTGACTGTTTTACTCTGTAGCATTGGCTGGACTGAAGCTTGCTATGTATACCAAGCTGGCTTTGAAGTAAAATTCACATCAATCTACCTGCCTCTGCCTCCCAAGTGTTGGGATTAAAGTCCTGTGCCACTATATCCAGCTTCTTGTATATTTTTCATCTTATGGGAATGTTTGCATGCAATGGAACATCTACTGTTTTGAGAAGCATAGTCTCTGTCTGATTAAGGTTGTAGAAGTATGACAAATTTTCATACCTTCTGTTTCACTGATTTTTTTCTAAATATTCTGTTCATTACTTTTGTGTTTGTTACTTTTTTGTTGTGAAATCTTATGGTTTCCGTCTTATCTATGCATTAATTTTCTTACAATTTGTATAAGTCATCTTTTACCAAAAAATTATTGAATTATATGTGTGCATATATGCATGCATTTATATATATGTGTGTGCACGTGTGTATGTATGTTCATATGTATGTGTGATATACATATATTTCAACACAGCAAGAGACACAGATAGATTGACAGAGATGAAGGAGGACAGAGACAGATAGAGAGACAATATGAAAACACGAGGGAAGAAGAAATTTATTGTTAGGAAATGACTCATGTACTAGGTAATGTTGGCCAGCAGACAAAGGCTCTTGAGAACTGGTCATCTTGTTCCAGCCTGAAGGACATAAGGATACAGGAAATTCTCTAAAAGAATTGAAGATGCAATCATTTCAAAAGCAGTCTCTTGGCAAACTCCCTCTTACTCAGGGAGCCTAAGATTTATTTTCTAAGACTTCTATTGTTTGAGTGATCCTCATTCATAACATAAAGAGTGATCCATAACAAACCAACTGACTCAATGATTATATCATCCTCAAATACCTACCAAGTCTATACATAGGCATTCTTCACCACAAATCTTCCCTCTGTTAACTAGATCTTATTAAATAACTCTTTAAAACTTAATTTTCAAATAAAGATATCTGTTAACCTGACATAATTTTTCTGATCATAACCAAAAGCATACCATTTTTCCCTCACCTTTGTATGTAGACACTGAATGATTTTTTATACTTATTCTTTAAAAAATATCTATTTCATATTTAAATTAATTTTTAAAGAATTTTATACGTGAATATTGTATTCACATAATTTAAGCACTAGTCCATTCCCCTCCAAAGTCCTCTAGTATCATCCAATCCCTCTCAAATTCATAATGTTTTAAATTTTAATTATTGTTACACACACAGACACACACAGATACACTACTGAACTTATTGCTGTTCTATTTACATACCTCTAATACACACACAATTAAAAACAAAAATTTTAAAGTTTAGATTATTTTTGAATTTTTGCTCACTACGTCTAGCCAACACAATGTCTTCAGGGCACATAGATATAAAGTAAAAGATATCAAGTTTCTGAGGACGCTGCCAGAAAGCCCTGAGATGAGGAGTCCTAAATTAGACACTGAGTGAGTATTGCTGATTTTGCTGTCTGAAATCATTTTGCTTTGTGGTCTTCATTAACATAATGAAAAATATTTTTAATGAATTATTTTTGTTAATTAAAAATTTTAATTCAGTATATTTGTTCATGTTTTTATCTCCCAGTTCCTCCCAGATCCTCCCCACCCAACTTTCCATTCTTTCTCCCTCTCCCCACCTCAAAAACAAAGCAAATAAAAATACTGAAACCCACAAAAACTAAAATCAAAATAAATAAGCAAAATAAAACAAATAAGAAAATAAGAAAAATAAAACAAAATATTCAAACAAAACAAAACAAAATAAAATAAAAAGTAAGAAAAAACAAAAAACCCATAAACCAAAAAAACAAAACACCTCCACTGAGTTCATTTTGTGTTGTTCAATTACTCCTGGGCATGGAACCTGCCTTGGAGTTGGTTGATGCATCTAGTAAGACTGCACTGTGGAAAACTGATTTTCCTTTTGCAAGCAGATTTCAATTGCAGATGGCTTCTTGGTTAGGGCGTGAACCCTCTGTCTACTTCCCCTTCTCAGTCTAGGGACCCTGTCTGGTTTGACTCTGCTGAATGTCATTGGGAGTTATTTCATTGCTATATCCCTTTAGTAAAATAATAGTATTAGGGTTTTCCCTACGCTCATAACCTTTATGGTCTTAGGTTCCTGTCCACTTTAGAAGTATTATCTATCATCTATCTATCTATCTATCTATCTATCTATCTATCTATCTATCTATCATCTATCTATCTATGTGTTTGTTTTCTTTCATATAATACATCCCAATCACAGCCTTTCCTACCTCCACTTCTCCCAGTACCCCACCTCTGACCTTCACTTTCCCCCAGATCTATTGCACCTCCATTGCCGTTTAGAAAAGAACAAGCCTCCCATGGACACCAACCAAACAAAGCATAACAAGATGCCATAGGACTAGGCACAAATCCTCAAGGCTGGATGAGGCAACCTAGTAGGAGGAAAAGATTCTCAAGGACAGGCAAAAGGGTCAGAGACACCCCCACTCCCACTGTTTGGTATCAGACTAAAATGTGTTTCAAATCACGGAGGTTGTTTCATTGCTCAAATCATGACATTACACTCAGACAGTAGCTGTCATTTGGGTAACATTCTGAAGTGGGCAATTTAGATAGTATGTAGGGATTGATTCTACTGCTTATAGAAAGTATAATTCTACAAAAGAGAAAAATATCTCACTAGAATAGAGGTGATTGATATCTCTATCTTCATAAAGAAGCTTCAACATATATCCATTCTAATTTTCAGGGTCCTACTTCTCCACAATCAATGCTGTAACTTCTGTAGTAGGAACACACTGGGCATTCCAATTGCAGTTTTAGGCAGCCACTCATGTCACTGGCCAATTCAGCAAAATTTACATTACTACAGAACATAAGGATCTCTCTCAGAAGAAACTTAGAAGCTTTGAGGTCATTGATCCATGGCTCATGCTTGTAACTCAAATCTCTAAGATCATCCTTTCTCTTTCACCTTTGTCAGCAACAGTAGGAGATAACCTGCAAATTTTATTGTATAAAAGTGTTTGAGAATCACATACAAATAGCACTTACTTCTTGATGGACTTTAATCTTTAAGAAGAAATAAATTATTTCCCTATTTGGATGCTTTTGGTCATGTTCCTTATTAGAGTTTGATAGAAATAAAATTAGATAGAATAGGCATTGGTCCCAGGTTTACAGGGTATTGCTGTGGCAGTGATGTGGCATGACCATTGCATTTTGGAGTGGATTGCAGAGGACTTTGAAACTTTTGGCAGGAAAAGCTGTTGAGTGCTTGTGGCTTGAAGACTGGTCTATCATAGCTTGGAGGATAAAAGCTTGAGAGAAGACCATACCAGGCTGGAACTCAGGTGGATGATTTTCACTATCATTCCTGTCTTCCATTACACTATCTCCAATCTGTTATTCTGCCCCAATAGGAACCTGTATACAGAACATCCTTCACTACCTCCATTTACTGGGGAATTAGCCTTTTGGTCCAGACCCAGATAAACGTTTTCCTCTCAGGCCCTCTCAGTCTTCCCATCTACATTTATTTGTGTTAACTGAAGATCATCAAACCGCTTTTCATCAGGGACCCCTAGTGGACATATTGGACTAGGACTCAGGTAGGAAATTCACACTAGCCCTCCTGTCCTACATTAAATTCTTAAGAGCGTCTCCTACCACCACAACATGCTGGTAGCCAATGGCTATATCAGAGGTGCAACAGATGGCAATTGAAGTTCAGATGTCAGTTCACCAGAAGAATATCTCTCTGATGGATGATATGTCTTGTTGAAGCAAGGCTTATGAGAATACAGACTCCAGGATGTCTTTTGCTTCTGCTGTACCATTGGTTTGAGCTGAGCTCCAAAATATGCAAAGAATTCAAGAAACTAGACATCAAAATACTGAACAATCCAATTTAAAAAATGGGCTACAGAGCTAAACAGAGAATTCTCAACAGAAAAATCTCAAATGCCCAAAAGACATTTAAGGAATTGCTCAACATCCTTAGTCATCAGGGAAATGAAATCAAAACAACTTATAAGATACCATCTTATACCTGTCAGAATGGCTAAGATCAAAAGACAACTATGACAGCTTATGTTGGAGAGGATGTGGAGCAAGGGGAATGCTCCTACCCTGTTGGTGGGAGTGTGAACTTGTACAGCCACTTTGAAAATCAGTATGATGGCTTCTCAGAAAGTTGGGAACCAATCTACCTCAAGACCCAAATGATACCACTCTTGGGCATATACTCAAGGAATGCGCAATCATACCACAAAGACACATGCTCAACTACATTCATAGCAGCATTATTCATAACAGCCAGAACCTGGAAACAACCTAGATGCCCCTCAACTGAAGAATGGATTAAAAATATGTGGTACATATACACAATGGAGTACTACTCAGCAAAGAAAAACAACAACATCATGAGGTTTGCAAGCAAATGGATGGAACTAGAAAATTTCATCCCAAGTAAGGTAACCCAGACTCAGAAGGACAACCATGATATGTATTCACTCATAAGGGGATACTAGAAGTAAAACAAAGGATAACCAGACTGCAACCCACAGCTCCAGAGAAGCTAGATAATAACGAGGACCCCAAGAGAGATGCATGGATTGGCCTGGGAAGGGAAAATAGATGAGATCCCCATAAGTAAACTGGGGATGAGAGGGAGCAATAGAGGGGAAGGGATGGGGGATGAGAACATAAGGGAATGCAATGGTCAAGCTGGAACAGGAATGGAGTGGGGGGACAGCAATTAAAGAGATACCATGATAGAGGGAGATATCATGGGGATAGGGAGAAACTGGGTGCTAGGGAAGTTCCCCAAAATCCACAAGGATAACCCCAGCTTAGACTACTAGCAATAGTGGAGAGGTGCCTGAACTAGCTTACCCCAGTAATCAGATCAGTGAGTACCCTGACTGTCATCATAGAGTCTTCATCTGCTAATTGGTGGAAGTAGATGCAGAGACTCACAGCCAAGCACTAGGCTGAGCTCCAGGAGTCCAGTCAAAGAGAGGAAGGAGGGATTCTATGAGCAAGGGGCATCAGGATCATAATGGGGAAATTTACAGAGAAAACCAAACCAAGCTAGTGGGAACCCATAAACTTAGACCAACAACTGTGGAGCCTCCATGGGGCTGGACTAGGCCCTCTGCATAAGCATGACAGTTGTGTGGCTTGATTTGCTTAAGGGGCCCCTTGGCAGTAGGATCAGGATCCATCCTTGGTGCATAAGCTGCTTTCTGGAGCTCACTACCTATAGTTGGACACCTTGCACAGCCTTGATGCAGGGGAAGGGGTTTGGACCTGCCTCATTTGAATTACCAGGCTCTGCTGACTTTCCATGGGATGCCTTACCTTGTTGGAGGAGGGAATGGGGGGTGGTTTGGGGGGGGGAAGCTGGATGCAAGGGGAGGGAAGAGAGGGAGATCTGTGGTTGGTATGTAAAATGAATAAAAAATTTCTTAATAAAAAAGATATTATGTGTATTTTGTGGGAAGTCTCCCACTGCCTTATTGTATGTGTTTATCTCATGAATACATCTCATCTATGTATTTATCTGTGGATTGTGAGAAAGATGTTGTATAATTTTTGACATAGTCAGGGCCTATTGAGTTCCACTAAGAAGCTGATTTAATCGAAGCTTAGATTTATGATTTAGGAAAACACTTGAGTCCAGACTGGCTCAAATTCCTTTAATCCTTATGCTGAGAAATGCAGCTACAGGGTTTTTGTACATGATTATGTGAAACAAAGCCTCAAAAGAGGTTTAGATTGGACCAGGTGCCTTGCTATCACTAAGACGTACAACTGAGCTGCCTGGCTAGGTTGTAAATACAAATACAGCTCAATTATTACTAGCTGGCAAATGAAATATTTCTTACACTTATTACTGACTTCAAATTGTGAAAATAATTCTGACTAGTCTAGGCTACAGAAGATAACTTGACTCTGTAGCTCCAAATGAGAGCTACAGATATTCTTGATAATTAAAACTCTTATATTGCCTGAAATAACTGCTTGGGATATATAAACTGAAAAAAGACATAAGAGGAGAGAGAACAATGACAAAGAACAACATGAGTGTAACAGCATGAGAGGAGCCAACATGAGAAAAAAAAGGCACAATTCAGCATGAGAAAATAAAGTTACCATCAGAATGTATGAGTTCCTTTCCTAAAACCCTCAGATAGAAAAAGTTCCTAAAGCCTCAGTTCTCTGAGGAATTCTCTCTACAACCCTGCAGCAGCCTTGGAAGCTGGTCTTACAGGCTTCAATAATAACATAATTCACTGGAGCCTCAACCTTTGGTGTGGATCCACAGTCCTCCTAATCATTTCATCCTTGTCTGTCCAGACTTACTCTTTGTCTTACTGCAGCCTACATGCAGAAGCCCCTTCTCTCACCACCAATCTACTCCCTGAGAACCCTGTCTCTTGGTAGAGACCAGATACTCCTACCTCTTTATCACAGTCTCTCTCAATCTTTCTTCCTAGTCCAAGGCTATTCCTTTCTGCTACCAACCAACCTGCAGAAACCTGCTCTACCAGGGACTCCATAGCCACCTCACTTGTCTAGGATCCAAAGTGGACAACAGCAACCAAAGAACTGTAGCTGAAAATTTCCCATGTCCTGCCTGGCCCATGGTCGGTACAAATCTCTCAACCACAATCCCGCAGCCTTTTATAAAATAATCACACAGAGGCTTAATATTATTTATAACTGCTCAGCCATTAGTTCAGGCTTATTACTGACTAGCTCTTACACTTAAATTAACTCATAATTCTTTTTTTATAATTTATTTTATTTTATTTTACAATATAATTCAACTTTACATATCAGTCATAGATCACCCCGTTACCCCTCCTGCCACCCCGCCCCCCTCTCCCCGGCCCACCCCCCATTTCCATCTCTTCCAGGGCAAAGACTCCCCCGAGGATTGAGATCAACCTGGTGGACTCAGTCCAGGCAGGTCTAGTCCCCTCCTCCCAGGCTGAGCTAAGGGTCTCTGCTAAGCCCCAGGTTTCAAACAGCCAATTCATGCACTGAGCACAGGACCTGGTCCAACTGCCTGGATGCCTCCTAAACAGATCAAGCCAATCAACTGTCTCACCCATTCAGAGGGCCTGATCCAGTTGGGGGCCACGTGGCTTGGTGCCTTCCTCAGTTCTGCCTTGTCATCTTGCTTCGTTTGTATCTGGCTGGTGACTCCTCACTCAACCTTCCTTTTCCCAGAATTCCTCTTGTCCACTTAGCCTGCCTATACTTCCTGCCTGGCTACTGGCCAATCAGTTTTTTTTAAATCAACCAATCAGAGCAACACATATTCACAGCATACTCACCCATCAAAAGAACAGTATTTCCAATACAAACAAGACCAGATATCAATATCAAGAAACACTTCAGACATCATAACTCCATATTGCTAGACCATAGCAAATAAAAAACTGAAGACAAAAGAAAATAACAACAAAAATTAAAGGAAATAAAACAAAACTAAAACATGAATACACAAGACAATATCTCTGCCAAAGAACTCAGTAACAATATTGTTGCAGACCCTGAGAAATGCAATTATAGCTGAAACACAAGACAAGGACTTTGAAATATCAATAATGAATATGATCAATGACTTTATAAAGGATATAAACAAATCTCTTAATGAAGACCATGATAACACAAAGAAACAGTTGAATGTAATAACAAAAACGGTTCATAACATAAAAGTAGAAATAGAATCACTAAAGAAAACCCAAACCTAAGAAAAACAGGAAGTGAAATATTTAGCATATCAAATAAAAAACTCAGAGGTATGCCTCACCAACAGATCACAAGAGATGGAAGAGCAAATCTCAGTTGTTGAAGACAAGAAAGAATAAAGGCATAGCTCACTCAAAGAAAATGTTAAATCAAAGGGAATCTAGGCCCAAAACATCCAGTAAATGTGCCATTGCTTGAAAAGACCAAATTTATGAATTACAGGGATACAGGAAGGAGAATAAATCCAATTAAAAGGCACAGAAAAATATTTTTAACAAAATTATAACAGAATTTCCCAACCTAAAGAACAAGGTGCTTATCAAGGTACAAGAAGCATAAAGAAAACTAAATAGACAGAACCAGAAAAGAAATTCCCCATAACACATAATTAATAATAATAATAATAATAATGATGATGATGATGATGATATAGTACTAATAATAAAACATACATAACAAAGAAGGGATATTAAACACTGTAAAAGAGAAAGATCAAATGTATTATAAATTCAGGAGAATAAGAATGACTTCTAGCCGGGCAGTGGTGGCGCACGCCTTTAATCCTAGCACTCGGGAGGCAGAGGCAGGCATATCTCTATGAGTTCGAGGCCAGCCTGGTCTCCAAAGCGAGTGCCAGGAAAGGCGCAAAGCTACACAGAGAGACCCTGTTTCGAAAAAACCAAAAACCAAAAAAAAAAAGAAAAGAATGACTTCTGACTTCTGACTTCTCAATGCAGATCCTGAAAGATAGAAAGAAGGGCCTGCATGGATGTTCTACAAACTCTGAGAGACCAAAGATGACAGCCCAGACTTCTATATCTAGCAAAACTTTCAATTATAATCAATAGAGAAAGAAAAACATTCCATAATAAAAGCAAATTTAAACAAATTATAGTGATCCAGCTTTACAGAAGGCACTAGAAGAAAAACTTCAGTCTGAAAAGTTTAACAACATATAAGAAGACACAAGGAATAATCCCAGAACAATACATAAAAGAGGGGGGAGGACTCATACCATAACAACAAAATGACCAGAATTAATAAACAATGGTCATTGATAACTCTCAATATTAGTGGTTTCAACTTACCAATAAAATGATACAGACTAACAGATTGGATTCAAAAACACTATCCATCTTTCTTTTGCATCCAAGAAAGACACCTCACCATTAAGAATAGTTGTGTTCCAACCAAGCTGTAGTCTGAAAACTGCAATTTCAAAGTGGCAATGATGCTCTTTGAAGAAGAATAAAAAATTTAAACTTTCACATCTTGGGATAAATTTATTACTCAATAAAATCAATTGCTGATTTTATTTGATCCAGCCTCTCCAGCACTAGTAATAATTTGAAGAAAATTAAATCACTGTGCAAAATATACATCTCACTAAAAGTTCACTGTAGCTTCCTGCACCATTGCTAGGAAAAAAAATATACAGTTCATCCATCCTCTGCTGAAATCAGAAAGGAAATGTGGAGTATGAACATCATGGAACACTGTTTATGCTTAAGCATGTAAACTGCCATTTTCAGCAACATGGATGGAATTAGAGGTCATTAGGTTAGGTGCAATGAGTCAGACCGACAAACAGTTGCTGACTGATCTCACTCATTTGTGGCACCTTTAAAAGCGGATCTCACAGAAGTTGAGAATTGAAGAGTGGTTATAAGAGGTCAGACAATAGGGTGAAGAGGCATCAGCAAAGACTGGACAGTGGCTATTAATTGTGATCAGAGGTTTTGATGGGCTATTACACAGCAGGATGACTGTAGATAACACTGAGGGACCATGTATTTCAGAGAAGAAAAACACTCTAATTTTCATCATAAAGATCCAATGAATCTTTTGAGAGAGATATATTTAACCTTATTTAAATATCAGATGATCTATATACATGGAATAATATCTCATGGTGTAATGTACTAGGATATATATTCTAATGTCTTTCCTTATTAAGCAGTAAGTACATTTTGTTTTTTAAAGAGATAATAGTTATCTTGATCCCCACAGGCAAGTTAATTGCCTCTTCTGTAGGATGGGTGGATGCATGGTTACATATTCTCTGGAGGCCATCTCTAGAGGTTTCTAACTTCTTGTAATTATTCCAATTTTCCATGTACTACTCAAAGTGATTCAGTACCATGTGTTTTATAAGAAGTGCACTGTATACCATGCTCCATTGGACATCATTTATTTGTCTGAATGGTAATCATTGTGAGTACATATAGCCTTTTCCTGACCTGATGATTTGCTGTTAGGTTTCAACCATGGTGAAAAATGAGATCAAGGAGAAAAAAATAGGTATTTTTCAGTAACAACCTCTTCATATGTTGTTTTGTAGCTCTCTTTTATTTGTTATTTGCAGATATAACTTATGAATTGTGAGAGAAAAGTAATGTCTTTTGCAGATAAAAGGGAAGTGAGTGACTCATCCAAGGATACAGAAAGAACACAAGATACACTCAAAATTTGACCTGTGGTGCTATTATTTCCACTATTCTTTCCTGCATTACAGAGTTAGAATATTGTGACACCTTCCTCAGAGAGGTTGTCTGATAATATTTACTAAATAAAATACAGCTGAATTTTTTACTTCAAAGTCACTTTCTGAATTGAATATTCTTTCTTTTTTAGCCAAGTGGCATACCACTTACATGTTCTACAAATATTGAAGTGAGAAGTAATGTTTATGCAGTAGTTATGGGGAACCTCTCTCTACTGTGGGCTGTTTGAAGATAGAAGGAGATGATTTCAAAAGACTTAGTAAACTGAGGTGAGACTGGAGCATATATGTCAAAATGTCTACAGAAGTTCTTCAAGACTCATTATACAAGGCATGGGTCTTAGAAAATATTAATAGGAGTGAGTGAAATTATATTCTGGTTGATGAGGTAATAACTATCTTGCTCACTGTATATTTACATTTCTTTGAAGTGTTTAAACACACACACACACACACACAGAAGCACACACATACAATCCAAACCTAGATTAATTAATCATTTGAGTCTTTTTTATACTGTCTCTATAATTTTATGTAGTTCTCACTTCCCTTACTGATAAAAGAATAATTATGCTAAATACCCCACTCCCACAAAATCCAATGTATAAGAGTCACAACATAGTATCTTTAAGGGCCAGGTTGATGAACTGAAATTTCCACAGGCTTACAATAAGGAAGTCACAGAAGCTGTGGAGTATCTTCCACAAAGGCCGTGATTCAAGTAGGAAAACACTAAATATGTCCAAATTAATATTTTAGAAGATGGAATATGTCAACACAACTGGTATGAGAACTAAATACAGCCAATGTTGTGGGACTTTTTCAACCCTCAGTCTCTATGATATTAGATTTTTGATATGAAAGTAACAAAGGAAAAATTGAGTACTAAAAATGATTGACTCTTTTGTCCAGATGAAAATGAAAATTTCATGAAAGAAATTTTTAAAAATAAATTACTCAGATGGAATTACAGAAGTAGCAGTTGTATGTTTGGAGTAGGAAATGCTAAATACTGGAGGGTGCAGACACTCACTGACACCAGTGTCTAAGGAAAATTGGGCAGAGAAATGTCAACACTTCACTCATGGCGAATGAAGCTCTGCATTACCAGTACTGACCTTTATCAAAACATGGTGTCCATTGTCCCATCCCAATAACAACATGCCAGAGTATGTGACCTATAGTGAACATTCAAAAGTTGACTTTCTTTTATATACTACCATAAATTTTTCTAACAATATTAATGGAAAGTAGGTCTTACTTGTAATCTTCATTTCTCAGATGGAAGTATGATATTAGGAGATAAATAGCAGACATCTTGTGAAAGAACCAGAGTTGTCTGCTGCATGTAAACATCGCTTAGAGTTACCTCTGTTGGTTAAACTTACATTCATAATTTCCCAGTTTTCCCATCATTTGATCATTCCTTGAGATGTGATATGATTTAGTAGTTAAATTCATCTTTAACCTGTTTCTTATTGTAGATATGCACGAATGTGCAGATAATAATAATCATGAGCTAGTGCAGAAAAAGGACACAAGTCAAACAAGGGTCATAAATTAATTGTTGGCAATTTTGGCATTAAAAAAGGGCTCATTTCATACTTCAGGATTCTATTGGCTTGGTTTTGCCTTTACTAAAAATTAAAAGTATTTTGAATAACATGTAAAACTGTTTAATAATTCAGTTAATTTGAGTTAATGTTTAAATTTAATTTAACTTAAATCTACTTTAGACCCGCTTGGAATTATTCATCCTAAATTAAAGTTTCACATGGTTACTGAGACAATATTACAACCAAGGACCATATCAGCATGAATTAATTACTTACATTTTTGTACTTATTAATTTATAGAAATTGTAACAAAGTAACATTGTTGAGAGGGTATTACAAGAGCACAATCAAAGCAGCTACAGCAATTTTGACAAGTAAGTATATGGAAGTGTCAGCTTTTACTGTAATTAGAAGAAATGAGCTGTCAAATACATTCATCCATACTAATCATATTCATCAAATATTACATTGTCTATATGTTTGTTTACAAATTGATACATTGTTAAAATTATATAGATGGTTCAGACTTGATACTGTGAATTCTTGTATGAAATTGATACATTCAATTTGGTTTTCAAGTTCATACATTCTTTTGAAAAATCTTGAGGTAAAATTTATAGCTACAATGGCAGAATACATACTGTCTTCATACCTTCTAATTTCCATTTTGTTTCTTTATCATGTTGCCCTTTTTTTCATTGCTGCAGAGATTGTACAACTTGATGGAGAACTGGACTGAGGTGACACACTTCCTCCTGCTGGGGCTCACTGATGACCCAAGTCTCCAGCTTCCTCTCTTCATCACCTTCCTCCTCATCTACACCATCACCCTGGTGGGGAACCTTGGGATGATCCTGTTGATTCTCATGGATCCTCGTCTCCACAGTCCCATGTACTTTTTTCTAGGTAACCTGTCTCTGGTGGACTTTTGTTACTCTTCAGCAGTCACTCCAAAAGTCATGGCTGGTTTTCTTATAGGGGACAAGGTCATTTCTTACAATGACTGTGCTGCTCAGATGTTCTTTTTTGCAGCATTTATCACCGTGGAAAACTACCTTTTGGCATCAATGGCCTATGATCGCTATGCAGCAGTGTGTAAGCCCCTACACTATGCTACCACCATGACTACAAGTGTGTGCACATGGCTGATCATTGGCTCCTATGTCATTGGTTTCCTGAATGCTTCCATCCACATTGGAGACACATTCTGGCTCTCTTTCTGTGAGTCTAATGTGGTCCATCACTTTTTCTGTGATATTCCAGCAGTCATGGTTCTCTCTTGTTCTGACAGACATGTCAGTGAGCTTATTCTTGTCTATATAGTGAGTTTCCACATATTTTTTGCATTCATAGTTATTTGGATATCCTACACATTTATTTTTGTCACCATCCTGAAGATGCATTCAGCTGCAGGACATCACAAGGCTGTGTCCACCTGTGCCTCCCACTTCACTGCAGTCTCCATTTTCTATGGAACTAGTATTTTTATGTATGTACAGCCTACCTCCAGCCACTCCATGGACACAGACAAAATTGCCTCTGTGTTCTACACCATGGTCATCCCCATGCTGAATCCTCTGGTCTACAGCCTGAGGAACAAAGAGGTGAAAAGTGCCTTCAAAAAGATAGTTTTGGAGGCAAAATCTTTTACTTTGATTTCTCATTTCAGAAATGCATGATACTTGGATTCATTCTTTTCTGATATTTTCTAGTTATTGAGTTACATTTAAAATCCACCTTTCATGCAAGTTCCAGGAAACATTTGTTTTACAGAAACAAATAGGATTATTATGCTCAGAAACACATACCTAAATTAAGGTGTCTAAAACATCAAGGGTGGCTTACACAATCTTCAGTCAGAATGTTGTTGAATTCACTATTTTTTCTGCATTTTGCACTAATATGTTAATATGAAAGTCCATAAGTGTAGAAAGAAGCTTGAGAACAGAAGACATGCACAGGGCAATTTGCAATGAAAGACACTCATGGATATGAGTAATTTTTCAGACTTAAATGGAACATGGCTTCTCTGGAGGTTTATATCTCTTCATTTGAGTGCATTCAGATTAACCCAAGTATATAGGAGACATTTGCCTATTTGTACCTGAAAGGGGTTCTCTAAAATATGTCATATTTGTAGCAGTAGATTTATAAAGATTTACCCTCACCAATGTTTGTGGCCAGCATCTCATCCATTGTGGGCTCTTCTAAGTAGAACAGAAACCAGAGAAAGTACCAGTTCTTCATCTCACTGTCTCTGCAGCTGACACTGTCTCCTTGTCTTCTTTCCCATTCTCTTCCCCCCTCCTCTATTCTTCCCCTTCTCTTTTCTACCTTCCCTCTCTCTTTTACTCTTCCCCGTTCTCCCCTCTTTTATCTAGAACATATATATTTCCTCATTCTTTGACATCAGAACTTCTGTCTGAGCTTCAAGGTTTACACTATCCAACTCACTCTTCACATTCTCAGGATGTTGAATTCAGACTGAACTGGCTACATACTTTCTTTATTCCCTAGACTTAAGCCAACATATTAGGGGTTTTACACACTCCATTATTACATGAAACCATACTGATAATAAATGTCCTGCTTTATAAATATGTGTGTTTACATACATGCAATTTTATTTATTTCTGTTTCACTGGAGAACACAGAAAAAAATCCAGCAGCATTTATTGGATAGTTTAATTTTTAATTCAGATATTATGATGTAAAAGTCACATATTATTTTTATTTCATTGCCATTTTAGGAGTCTAGTTTCAGAAGATGCATTAGTAAGTGACAGTGAATTTTCTATTTCTATATTTTACTGAAAGATGAACTACTCTGACATCTCCTGTGGATTAGTACTTCTGCTTGATCATGTCCTTTTATGTAGTCAGCATGCCCACATTTTAATTTTCAGAAGGATAACTTTTCGAAGTACATACAAACATAATAAAGTTTTAAAATTAATGTTTTCATCTATACTAAATATTCTACACTCTTTATAACAGAGAGAGTGGTAATGTGTAATTCCTTTCTGGAAGAGCTGGCTATTACTTTTCTACATTGAGTGATTTGCCCTCTCTCTTACCATATCTCCAGTCTTATCATTGCTTGTTCTTTATTATTGCAATTGTGATCTTGCCTCAGGACCTTTGCACTTCCCTTTGAGAACGGATCTCATTCCTTTCAGACTTTTGCTCAAATGTTGCTGTGTCATGGAATCCTTTCCTCACCACCTTCACGAAGGAGTTGTGCTCAACTCACTGCCAACACTGCCCTGCGCTCCTTTGTCATTCTCAATAGCTTTGTCCCTCTTCATCGACCATGTATTCGCATTATTGATACCTATTCATCTTTCTCATGTGGGATATAAATTTCCTGGGAGTAGAAAATGTTTGTTCAAATATATTTCCTCTTTCACGCACACATGTAGAAATACAAATACATGCATACAAATGTGTGTATGACAGAGAATGAAGAAAGTTAGTTAGACAAAAACATAAAAATACCCGTATGTGTGTATAAAATACTATAAGGAAACTTCTTGTGTATGATTAACATATGCTGATTAGAAATAATGATGTTTAGCATTATATTATGTCAGATATCTTTGTCAGTGTAGCTTTTCAGTAAGTAATTGTTGAATGACTAACATATCCATTGAATTTAGTTTCACACATGTTTTGAGCCTTTGAGTTATCCATTGTGAAAGTGAGTCACACATAATAATGGCCAACTGGAGCTACAACATTCAGTATCTTTCAAGAGACACTGGTAACCTTCTGTTCTACTGAAACATTATTTTGTATAGTCTAAGTTTCCTCCTCATTTTTATTCCTAATTATGTCCTGGGATTCCCTTTATCAACTAGACCATCAAGCCCTCCAATAAGCTTTACTAAGAATTGATGTCAAATTAAGTGGCATGTAGCACATCACTCAAATACAATCTTAAAATTCATTAATATGTTAAATATATTATGTAAGTAATTGATATACATATTTGAGAAATCACACAACTAAGTAAAATGTTCCAACTGCCATCTAAATTCTTTTCCTTACACCTATAGATTATTGTGGCTCTAACTCCTCATCAAAAAACCTTCTTTTTTGAAGCAGAGGCTATTAGAAAGAATTACAACTGGTCTATATGCAGAGAAGTGACTGTTGAGTGTTCATTCCCAAATGGGACACCTGTAATAAATCCTATTTTCTTTGGAGGATTTCTATTGAGAGGTTTTCTATTCCAAGTGGATAACTCCACAAATATAACATATGGGCAATACTAATTGAACTCAGATAATAAAATTTTAAAAAAGGAAATGACATGGAAGCTATATCCATGCTACATCAACAATAAAGCTGCCAAAAGAGACCTGAATAAATGACAGTATCAATAGATATGCTATGCAGAAGGGGAAAAATCTCATCTCCAGGCAAAGAAGTACAGGCAACCAAGGACTGAGAGAAGAATTAACTTCTCCCAGGGATGAGGTCCCTAGTTGGTTATTCAATATTAAGTGGTCAGACCTGAAGTCAGATAAACAAAAGCCACACTAAATGGACTCAGAAGGTTGTATGAATATATTTATACACATATATGTAACAATAATGATAAAAGACACCATCAATTTGACTGGGTAAGGGGGAATGAGGGAAGAGTTGGAAGGTAGAGAGGAGGAAGCAATGTAATTCAACTTTAATTGTTTTGTTAATTAAAAAGGGTATTAATTAATGAAATATATATGTTAGCCAGGGCTTGGGGCATGTTAGAGGGAGGCATGGAAGTGGATATGATCAAATTGAATTAGCTAAATATATGAAGTTTCAAAGTAAATTTCAATATACAAAATGAATGACATTTGTTTAAGAAACATGTAGATTTGTGGGGGTTTTGTGGGACTCCCAGCAGTGGGAATGGAGCCTGTTGCTGATGCTTTGGCAGGCTTTTGGGAGCCTATTCCTCATACTGGGTTTCCTTACCATGTCTTAATATGAGGGGAGGAGCTTAGTCCTAACTCAACTTGATATGCCATGCTCTGATGACACCCATGGGAGGCCTGCCCCTTTCTGAACAGCAACGGAGGAGGAGTGCATTTGGGTGGGGCAGAGAGGAGGTTAGGGGAGGGAATGGGGGGAAGGAGGGAGGGAGAACTGGGGTCAGGATATAAAATAAATGAATACATTTAATTAATAAAAAACATGTACTTTCAATTAAGCACAGTCACCATATTTTTAGTTTTTGTTTTAAATAATAAATGCTACTCAGTTTTGGAGACTGGTAAGTCCTAATTTGCAGGGTTGGTCCTTCATTAGTACCCATGAGAACTCATGGTTCATTTGAGTCTAAAAGCCACAGGCAGAGTTCAAGGGGAGCTGGTAGTGCAATCAATGACAAAATGTACTGTTAAAGAAGTCTCGGCTGGGCAGTGGTGGCACACGGCTTTAATCCCGGCACTCGGTTAGGAGTGATTGGATGAAGGCCACTCTAGTATGGATGCCAAATTTCCTAAGTAATATAGCTTGTTCAAGTGGAAGTATAATCTAAAACCACTTCTTGGTAACTCAGATATCATGTTGGTTTTTACATCGGCCACTTACAGGATTGGACTGGTTTCAGCTCCTCAGCAATCTAGCTAGAGTAGATAAATGCTTCTTCCAAACAGACTTCAAAGAATTTATGTCTTTTATCCAGGAGTTAAAATGGCAATCATATCCCTTCTCATTTTTCCTTCCACACATGACATCAGGAATAACAAGGCACATTGTGTTCTCTAAATTGACAAAAAATTCAAAAGTATCATTCATTATGTGATGGTCTATCTGTCTTGTGACAAAGTACCTTAGTGTATAAAACACATTTATTTCTCAGACTTTAGAGGCTTGTGCATCCAAATTAAAGTTTCCAACAGTTAGGTGATGCCTCCTTCCTTATTGGACATCTTTTGGCTCTATTTCCTCATAATATAAAACAAATATATAAAAGCTGTGAAGTTCTCACAGGGGAGAATACTGAGTCCTTACAAAGTGGAAGAAGGGAGGACATAAAAAGGCCTAGCTAGGGCTGGAGAGATGGCTCAGAGGTTAAGAGCACTGCTTGCTCTTCCAAAGGTCCTGAGTTCAATTCCCAGCAACCACATGGTGGCTCACAACCATCTGTAATGAGATCTGGTGCCCTCTTCAGGCCTGCAGGGGTATGTGCAGACAGAACACTGTATATGTAATAATAAATAAATAAATCTTAAAAAAAAAAGGCCTAGCTAGCTCCCTAAAAGCCATTCTACATTTTCACTGATGCATGGTGATGTGGAAAGGGTTTCATTGCCTCCTATGAGACTGACTAACACTGCCTGTCACACTGAGGGCAACTTCACCTACTAAGCATCTCCCCTGAAGGCTTCATTTATTAATGAAGTCACTTTGAGTCCTAGCCTTCAACACATGAATTTTAAGCCGAAATATGATTTCAAAGCTGAGCATACATTTTTTCATATACTCCCTTCTATTTACATGCTTTTATTTCAGTGTCCAGAAACAATATTGTAGGCTTTAATGTTGCCAAATAACATTTTGGTTTGCCATGCTCTTTCCTGCTGAATATAGATTCATTAGTGCTTGGTACCCTTTAAAATGCTAAGCCCATAAACACCAGAAGCAATCTTGAATGAGTTCATTTCTAGGAATATTCTCCTTAAGTCCCAATCTCATAGTCAAGCTCTGGTTATGTAGGGATCTGAACACAACCAGAACTAAAAGAATCTTTATTTATTTGTTATGAAGAATTGGCTTTTCTGGCTATGGAGTATGAAAATTCCACATGTGCAAGTGAGTCAGAATGTTCCAATTAAGGAAAGCCAAGGCTGTTGAAGTTTGAACTACAACAAAACTTCAGAAGTAATCAAACAGCTTCTCCTACACAGGTGCGTCCTCTCACTTTATGCTCTTTGGTCGTGAATGATATCTTTGTGTATTTTATTGCCACTAACAGGATAATAATTATGCCTTATGCATTATTTGAACTACATAGTAAAATATACATCCTAAAAATGCTATGGTGTTACTTAGTTTTAAACTGATCTTCATAGTTACTTTCACCAGAATTCTTAAATCATATTTTAATTTTCATTTTAAACCCATTTTATTTTTCAACGATTATTTTATTATTTTTAAGTGGTGCTTGTGTGTGTGTGTGTGTGTGTGTGTGTGTGTGTGTGTGTGTGTATGTATGTGTGTGTGTGCTGTTATAGGTGCCTGTAGAGACCAATAGCATCAGATTCCCTTGAGCTGGAGTTATACAGGGAGTTGTCTGCCTTTTGACATGGGTGCTGGGAAACAAACTCTGATCCTCTGCTAAATCAATAAGTACTCTTAATCAGTGAGCAATCTCTCAAGCCTTCTGAATTTTGATTTTTAACTGATAAATAATACTTAAGCATATTCACAATGCATAACACATGAATTAAAGTTGCTTTTCAGACTCTTCATTGAGACGATTTGAACAGTAGAACATTTCATGCTGAAACAAGGACCATCTCTAAAGTTTCATTACATCTCCCCTTCAAACACCTCCACTTGTCCATTGTATTAAAAGAACTTCATTTTGGGCCTTCAGATTTATTTCAGTTTTTTACAACTTCTATAGGAAAATCTCAGATATATTGGTGTAGGTATTGTGTAGAACATATGCAAGACACACTATACAAAAGTCTACACCACAATGTGTGGACTCTAGAATATAGATATTATGCATCAGTTGAAACACCTTAAAAGGACACATAGCAAGTAATATGAACACAAGGGCACAATGAGAATAACCAGCATTCCCTAAGTTTTTAAACAATGTTTGATTCATTGTGTGATAATTTCATATACTGATATAATGTCTTGAGCATAACCATCTACCATTACCACCTTCCTACCTCTCCTAGTACCTCTCATCTTTTCTCCAAACTTCATGTCTTCCTTATTTCATTGTCATTAATAATCCCCTGAGTACAATCAGAAGTGCTTCCCATAGGCACATGGGTACCCACAGTTTTAATTGTTTTTTTCCTAGAAAGGAGTTTGGGAGTTGCTGGTATTGCCATAAAAGAAATCTCTAGAGCTATACAAGTCTAGATATTTTCTCTTGTTCTTCATGCATTAGCTTCTTAAATAACAACATGCTTAATGCCATGTTTCAGAAGACTTCATCTGTGCATTTGAATGGTATTCACTGTTATCTCTTTTACAGCCACCTCTTGACTAAAGATTTTCTGTCAGTTTTCATACACAGTTAAGGAAAAGGACTCAAAGGTAAAAGCTATAATAACAGACTTTTAATTGATATGATGTCATGTAGACCTGTCATCTTTTTCTTAAGTCATAAGTGGTAAATTATGTGAGATATGCAATCTTCTCATTTTTTGTTTGGTAAGCAAGACAAGTATGTGGCCCTTCTTTGAAAGAGGAAGAATTTATAGAGTTTAAGAAGTTGATGCATAATATTGCTCTTTCCTCTGTTTTTCAATGTCTCGGGAAGCATGAAAGTATTTGATCACTACCTGAGAAAACACTGTCAGCGTTCTGTGACTGACATTTGCTGTTGGATTCATTGTTCTTTCTTCCAAAGAACTGATGGCCTTATATATTACATAAACATTGTTAATGAGACTTGCAGTTGACAGAAAGGGAGTTTGGTAGTAACACGTACTGTGAATTATGTTAAAGGAGAAAGAGATGATGGGAATAGTTTCTTAAAACAAAAACTGGAATGGGTTTATGGTATGATTGTAAAAAGTTCCATTTTAGGGAATTTAGGTATTCTCTTAACATATCATGTGTATGATCCTTGCAAGAACCAAGACATACTGAATAATTGTGATTTTTGTCTATTTTCTATTTATGTTACTATTATTGCAGATAAAGAAGCATGCAAAAAAACAAGAGTAAGCTGATCTTTTTTAAATTTCAAAAGCATTGCATGATTCACTATATACATTTTAACAGTTTCCCTACAATCACATACAGATAGCCATGACATTAACATATTGTGGAAATGATGAGTTTAATGCAGATATGAGACTTAAAATACCTTAAATTTATTTCAAAGTGAAGAAATAACTTTAGAAAAACTGGTACCTTCTTAAATGTTCAGTTTCTTTAATGATAATACATCAAAAACAATAGTAATAACACCTACTTATACATTCTTGTACAAATCCCATAGTAATTGTAGATTATAACATTTTCTGAAAGTAGTTTCAAATAATAGTTTTATAACCCAAAATTTCCAGAATTTTGAGAGACTTGTGGTAGGGAGTAAGTGTTTGTTTTAGGTAGATATTCTTCCAAAGACTTCAATTCAAGCAAAAAAAAAAAAAAACAAAAAAACAAAAACAAAAACAAAAACGCCCCCCTTTCAGCCATTCTGAAAGCTGAGGCAGGAGAATAGCTTCCTTCTAGGAATTAAGGACCAGTTAAGTGGTAAAATAAACCTCGGTATCCAAGGAAACAAAACAAATATGGAAATTGAAACATTGTTATATGACAGCCTCATCATATCAAATGTTTTCACAATATAGAAGGCACCTGTGAGAGATCTGTGAGACAAAGATGCCTCATAAATGGTCAATTTTATTTTGGTCTTGGTGACTTTGGTATGGTGTGACAAGATGAAGGAAAGAATAAGCTAATGGAAAGTAGACTTTCACCAAATTCAAATATGCCTTTCAAATAAGAACTTAAGGAAGACTGGGTCCTGGGGAATCGTAGGAGCAGCAATCAATGTTTTCAGAGGAAGCAGAAACGAACACTCTGGAGAGCACAGACACTCAGTGTTGCTAATGCAGGAGGAAAGGCAACATGAGAAGGGACAGGTCAACATCACCTGCAGTGAATCCTTTTTTCCCAGCATCCATGTAAATCAAATCAGCACAAAACCAGAAGATCACTCTCCTATCCCAACATAACATGAAAGCTAACACTCCTTGGATGTAGTAACCATGAACATTTTGCTATCTTGGTGGCTTTTCATGATAGTACCTCAAGCTAGTCTGATTACACTGTTTACTTTTCAGTGGTCAGGGAAGGTAGTAAGGAACAATGAATCCTATATAGTGAATGGACTGAAGTGCTGTGTGTGCTGTAGCTGATGATTATCTGCCTGCAGCTTTCAGAACTGAACTGTGTTAAGCTGAAGTTGCTGTCGTTACTTGAGCTATCCCACCATATCTACTGCACATAGAGATATGCTACGTCTGCTACCTAAATGTCCAGCATCCCCTGCTCAGCTCTTATTCTGATTAGTAAAATACTTTAGAAATAAACTCAGAAGGATGTTTGAGGATAGTTTTATTAGATTTTGAGAGAAACACAGGTAAGCTTCAAATCTAGCAGTTGCCTGTAGGAGGGAGATGGAGAAAAGGAAGAGATAAAGTCATACTTTTAAAGTTATGTCCATGAAATGTGCTAATGTGGTTTTTAAGCAGTTGCATGGAGGAAGAGGAGGAGGGATTCAGAGAAAGAAAGAGAAATCTCAGACTTTCTGATAATGTATACTTAAGTCAGTATCCAAAATACAGATAAAGAAAAAGGGAAAATGGACTTATTGGCAAGCCAACGTCCTTATTTTAGAGGGCATCATTCTATTCCTTGTCCTTGCATCTGAGAACAAAAGACTGTGTCAGAAATGTGTACTTAGAAGTAGAAACAGAGCTCTGTAACTCAAATAATGCTGAGTTCTTGCCAAAGCATCCATGTAATTACATTCAATGTTATTTTCAATTTAATTAAAATTCTAATTGGACTCTGATACTTGGGAATCAGCAAGGGTTAAATAAAGTTATGGACTCAAAGCAAAGACTAGCATTTCATAATTTAGTAATATGTAGGAATTATTCAATATCTTGTGCTCCATAATTTACATGAAAGCAATAATCTCCAAATTCTAATATCATTGAGAGGATTCGCAGAGTGGTCATCTAAAGTGCTTGTCTAGAGCAGTCTTTGAAAAGTCACCAACAGAGAAAGTGAGATTTAAGCTCAGAGGTAAATTGGGAGATCAACGACACATTGTTTTTTATTGATAGTAAATAGTATCCATCTATTTGGCTATATGGACTACAAATTTTTAAAGTTGGGTGGGGCTCCATTAATATTCTTTAAAATCTAGCACATATAACCTCTGGATAATCACTATACCAGATTTGATCTGGGGAAGGACGATTTTCCAGACAATCTCAAAGTATAGATTGTTGCTCAACAAAGGCGTATGTTTTCACTTACACTTTTCTCTTTTAATTCAACTTCTTTGTCATCATGTTCCTCTTTTCCCATGGCTACGGACCATCTTGTGATTGAAAGATGGCACTGATGCAGAACAGGACAGATGTGACACATTTTCTCCTGCTGGGACTCACTGATGAACCCGGACTACAGATTCCCCTTTTCATCACCTTCTTCCTCATCTACACCATCACCTTGGTGGGCAATCTGGGGATGATCCTGCTGATTGTCCTGGACTCTCGCCTCCACACTCCTTTGTACTTTTTCCTAGGCAACCTGTCCTTAGTTGATTTTTGTTACTCCTCAGCTGTTACCCCCACGGTCCTGACTGGGCTTCTTGTAGGAGACAAGTTCATTTCCTACAATGACTGTGCTGCTCAGATGTTCTTTTTTGTAGCATTTGCTACTGTTGAGAATTACCTGTTGGCCTCAATGGCTTATGATCGCTATGCAGCAGTGTGTAAGCCCCTATACTATGCCACCACTATGACGACAAATGTGTGTATGTGTCTTTCTATAGGTTCCTATTTCTGTGGTTTCCTGAATGCCTCCATCCACATTGGGGACACTTTCAGTCTTTCTTTCTGTGGAGCCAATGTGGTCCATCACTTTTTCTGTGATATTCCAGCAGTTATGGTTCTCTCTTGCTCTGACAGACATGTCAGTGAGCTGGTTCTTGTTTATGTAGTGAGCTTCAATATCTTTTTTGCTCTCTTAGTTATCTGGATATCCTACATATTCATTTTTACCACTATCCTAAAGATGCAGTCAAGTGCTGGATATCGAAAGGCTATATCCACCTGTGCCTCACACTTCACTGCAGTATCTATTTTCTATGGGACAATCATATTCATGTACTTGCAGCCCAGCTCCAGTCATTCCATGGACACTGACAAAGTTGCATCTGTGTTTTACACCATGATCATCCCTATGTTGAATCCTCTGGTCTACAGCCTGAGGAACAAGGAGGTCAAGAGTGCATTCACAAAAGTTTTGCTGATGACAAAATAGTTTATAGTGATTTATTTTTAAAGTTCTAAGATGAATAATGCTTCTCATTTTTTCTTCCACATGCAATTAAATTCCAGAACAGATTCTTGTATTTCTGCAAGTCTATTGTATAGGAAAAGAAAAATATTGTATTCATGATCATAGCTATGAGATTTTTTTGTCTGCTTGACAATATTCCTGTGAAGGATATTTATGTACTGTTTCAATAGATTATTGCGTTAAGTGTGATTTTACTATCAGCAAAATGTTGATAATATTTTAAAAATCAACTGTAGCCATGAATCTATGTATTTGATGTAAATGACCAGCTCCAAAAGAAGATTCATATACACTTTGCTGTGCTGACATATTTTGAACATTTCATGGTGTTTCAGTGACATTTTTTTTTACTGTTGCTTTGATTGTTCTGTGATGAGTTGTGCAGCTTCTTTTTCTAACACAGTACCAGCAAGAATCACATATTACCTGTGTAGTAAGAACTCCTAGCATGTCTCATAGAAGAGTGCTATGATCTTACATGCTTTATTTAAATGAGTAATTAGATCACATTGATTCAATCTGATTTTCATGCATTGAAACTAGGTATTTGTAAATAAATTCTTACTATGTGTACAGAATGAATGTTTTAGAAAGTGACAGCTGGTTCTAAAGCTTGAGAGAAATAGGTGCTAAAATATTTCTTGCTTCAAGCATTTTGTTGTTAGATTGCTTGTTCAATTAATTTAATTTTTAAAGTTCTGTGAAGTACATTCTCTAGGAAATATCTGAACTAGAGTTTCAGAGTTCCACTCCAGGATTCAAATAATGGCTTACAATTTCCGGAGGGAAGGTTATCATTCCTTTTTGGAGGCCATTCTTTGTGGTCTTAATATCATTTGTGAACTAGAAACTGATACAATAAATAACTGTGCAACATTCTGATTTCATTCACCCATGTGTGCACACAAGTTTGCAATGACTGGATTGTATTATACTCCCAAAGGCTATAGCCGTTTAAGTTGCGATTTCTTTTATAATCCATGTAAATTACCAAGTATACAAGGCCTCCAATACACTTGGGGTACGTGATCTGCTGGGAGCAGATTTCTAAATGGTTACAAAAGCCTATAATCTGACACATTAACCATCAATTGCTTCTATTAGCTTTTAATATGATTTTTCTTTTTTGAGATTATAATTACATCATTTTCTTTCTTTTCTTCCATCCAGTTGCTTTTATATATCCCTCATCATTATTCCAAATCCATTAGCTATTAGAGGTTTCACTCATGCTCCCTCTCCCTCTCACCCTCCTTTCCTATTTCTTCTTCATTTGTTCTTCCATCTGAAATCTTTCACTGAAGTGAGTTATTGATTGTTTTGTGTTTGCCAATAATACTTATTAATATCTTTAATTTCAGTTTCCTCTTTGTAACATTGTATCAGTCTGTATTTCTACCTATAATAAACCACTGTCCATACAGAAAACCATCAAATTCATCTGGGTGTCTCATGGTGGTGTCTTTTATGAACAAGAAAGTTTACTTATAAATTTATTTACTCTGATCCTGTATTGTAGATTAAGTGTAAATGTAAAATGGACTAAGTTTTATGTGTATGTGTATGGTGTGGAGGGTGTAAGGTACTTGTATACAGGAGCTATATGTAAAAAAAATAAGAGTCAAAATTGTTCAATGTCTAAGACATTGATGTTCTGTAGTGAGTAGTTGGAAATTGAATTATATCCCTGGAGACAGTAGTTAGTGCATCTCCTTTGAAGGGTCAGATGTAGAACAGTAATAAACTGGAAAAAGTCATTGGTTGTTTTCCAAATTATTTGCTTTCATTTCTGGCACACAGACTCAACTTCTCTGACTTCATGAAGTCTCCTGTAAACCATATGACACTATAGATTCTTTGAATCTACTCAAATCTAATGTTTGCACAGGAGTTCAATCAGCTCATACACAGCCTTGAGCATTTGGTAGTTCCTGTAAGGTTACTAGATAAATTAAGATTGGTTATTTGAAAGCCTTAGGCTGTTTCTCTGTAACCATATAATGCAATGCTGAGATAGGTTCACCTTTAAATTCCTCTGTCTGGGTCTGAATATCTCTATGATCTGTTTTAACAAGTTTTTTTTAAATTTTTATGTTGGCACTCACATTAACCCACTTTTTTAATGATAAAACAGAAATGATTGAACAAACAATATTTATAATCCACATTACATCTATCCCAACAACATTAGCTATCCTTTCATTTAGTTGTTCCTTTTTCAGATTGCCTAATGTGTTATCAAACAGAGACCAAACACCCTCCATTGTAAAAATATTTCCCATCTTTTAATGTGGGAAAAATTATCTTTTAACTAATTTTTCCCTTTGAGAAATCTTAATTGACTCATCAACTCTGCTGAATGCATAGAACAATGGAAGCCCAAGCAGGTTTCAAGGGAGCTACCTAGTGTGGTAGCAGCCTGAGATGGGGATCCAGAGTGAGCCCACAACC
>CABHPH010143832.1:0-15174 GCA_902168325.1 Peromyscus nudipes | reverse complement strand
AAAAAAAAAAAAGCATCTTTAAGAGTAGGGATGTGGCTCAGTTTGCAGAATGCTTGCTTAGCATGCATGGAGCCCTGGGTTCCATCCCCAGCACTACATAAAACCAGGTAAACACCTGTAATACAGGTAAGAAGTAGAGACAGGAGGATCAAACATTCAGGGTCACCTTGGCTACATAGCAAAGTCAAGGCCAGCCTACAAGAGACCCTGTCTCAGAAAATGGGGAAAATTTTTTTTTTTTTTTTTTTTTTTTTGCTTTGAAAACACAGCCAGGTACTGTCAAAGCATTATCATGGAGCTGATGGTCCTGGGTGTTGGCTTGGCAGGTAGCAGCTAAAAGGCAGATAACCTTGGTGGGGACAAGTCTGTGTGTCCTGAGGGCCCTGCCAAGTGCCAAAGACAGGCGGGGCTGTGGACAAGAGAGGCTGCTTTCCTGTGTGTCCCCTCCCCACCCACCTACACAGCTTGGCCCTGATTTCTGATTAGAATTCCTTGGTCAAAGAAACACAGGATTGTGTAATTCTTATTTGCTGCTGTGGTAAACTGGCCCTCCCTCCCTCTAAGGAAGGAAAGAGAGAAAACTAATTTGACTCCAAGAACTGCCCTTGAACTTGGAGGGGGGTTCTCTAGCTTCAAAACAGCTAAGATGTGGGTAAGAATGACAGTCTTAGAGTTAGTAGCCAGAGGGGGATTCGTGCTATGTCCCCAAGGATGTCTGATGTTGCTGAATTCCAGGGAACGGGGCTCCCCATGAACTTGATGGTTTCTGGGGAGGTAAGGACAGTTCAGAACGAATGCTAAGTGTTGTCCTGGCTGCTCCCCAGTGGGTGTGGCTTACAGAGGGTGGGAGACTGGAGCTGGCTTTTACTTGAAGCACTCTTCTTAGGAGTGTGAGAAGCCCTGTGGAGGACCTGGCAGCAGGTTAGCCTAGTCAGATATGCTGGAGCTCTTTGGTGAGTCCATCCCTGCTGAAGTATTGCCTCTATGCTCTGTACACTTGTGAGTTTCTAGAGACACCGCCCATACATCTCTCCATGCAGATGAATGAACCAACCCTCTTCTACCTCTCGGCCATTAGCATTGTCCACCCAGCCCCGGCTGGTAGAATAGACTTCCTGGCCTGCTGGTGCTGCCCAGCGCTTCCAGGACTGGCTGGGCCCTCCAGAAGCAACAGAAAGGAAGATTCTGCTTTGGGGTGACCAAGGGGTAGGGAGATGGGGCATGGGACTTCTAGGTCTGGGAAATCTGATCTGTTTACCTCTTTGTTTCTATCTGGGTGCATACACACACCACTTACACCTCCAGCCTTTTTTCCTAAGGCCCTAAGGTAGGCAGCTCAAGGGACTAATATTTTAGTCCTAGAGAATGAAGTGGAGTGGGGAGGTGTGCTGGGGGCTGTGTAGGGGGATGGGGAATGGCAAGGGAATCCTATCCTAAGCACTGACAGGGTCCTTCAAGACCTGATTGGAATGCTCTCTGCCCAGGTTGAGCCTCCAGGCAGGCAAAAGTTTAAAAACCTAGCTATGAAGCATGTTTATTAACCCTTGCAAAAGTGGCTTCCTACAGCAGGGTGGGAGAAAACTGTGAGGAAGGATTTTTCCCTGACAGTGGGCTTCTTAGCTGCACCCCTAGAGTTGTGGCAATCTGCCAGAGTTTCCAGACCTGAAGTCCCTAGGCATCCCCAATGGGCTACGGGTGACAGTGCTGGCATTCAACCAGCAGGGGGTGCCCCAAGCTGAAATGATCCCCATGCTGCAAATAGGTAAACACCAGTAAACAAGCTGCAACCGGGGAGGCTGGGAGGCCGGGAGGCAGCCTCGTTCCCACCTGCAGAAGCTGCCTGGCCCTGAGCTCAGGCTCTGTTCACCTTCCTATTCCTCCTCTCCAGCTCCAGACCCAAGTCACACAACCATGTGATAAATTCTACTTCCGGTTTTAGCCAGAAGTAAGCCTCACTTTCCCTGGTGGGCTCCTGCTCTCTTGAGGTTAACCAAGTACACTCTAGTTGTTAAGGGCATTATCAACAGGTAGGGTGTCCCCTTAATATACACAGCTCCCAGCCCTCCTCAGGGTTAGCAAGGTGTGGCCAAGTGACCCTCCAGAGAAACTGACGGTGGGGGTGGGGGGCAGTCTGCCTGTCAGGTGTGGAAGTCAGCAAAGAATGAACTCACAGCATTGCCGATTTTGTAGAAACCTAGGTCTGGGTGTAATTGAACCTTCCACAGGGAGAGACACCTGAAATCAGAACTCGTGTTCTCCTGCGCTGTGATCCGATCTCGTCTTGGGAGTTATTTCCCCGTTTGTGATGTTAGGTTCTTAAAATAGGGGGGAACCTTTATGGGATTTATTAAGAGAGAATGCATTTCTTCAGAAGGTGAAGGCCTTTTCAGAGCAAGAACTCCTGAGGGGGGCCATGCCTCATAGGATCCCAGTTCACACCTCGTGCATTTCTGTGTGCGGTCTGATTTCATGTATGCTCTGTATGAAGTGTTTTGCTTTGACTGTTTTGGAGTTTTGTTTTGTCTCTGAGATGAGTCATTTGATTTGTTTTAGGTTCTGGTGAGTGTGTGGGAATACTTGTCTGTTCTTTTTTTTTTTTTATGTGTGTGTGGCGGTGGTGGTGGTGGTGGTACATGTCTTCCTGACATGTTTTTTCACTTCTCTTTGGAGGTTGGGTTTTGAAGGCTGGGTGCCATTGAAGGCCGATAGCAGATTGTTCCAGCCTGGAATAACTACATATGTCCACAGGATGTGTGCACGCACATGGCTATCTATGTTCCCGGTCATGTGTGCACACATTTAGCATGTGTGCATGTGCGTGTTTGTATATGTTCCCAATGTGTGGCGTATGCACATGCACCCCCACAATTCTTTTTCTGGCACCCTCAGGACCAGACCCTATCTCTTAAGTCTCATGGTGATCAAGGTAGTGAAGGGCCTCATTCCCCAGTCACCCCGGCCCTGGCTGACACATTACTGAGGCAGAAGATCAGTCTTGAGGACATCTCCGCAGAAGCAGTAACCCCCACATACTTCAACTAGTTAGCATGATGGAGGTGAGAGATGTCCGCTCCCTTTTTTTTTTTTCCCTTCCTTGGTGAATGAACATGGGTGTTGCTGCGGTACTGCTCGCTGGTAATGACCTATCGGTGAGTTGGGTTGCACTGAAACTCTCTGTTGTTTATAGATGAATGTGTGTGTGCTTTGTGTCAGACCAGGGTGGTTCACCTAGATTGTGTGTAATTAGGCACCGCCACCCTCCCCCAAACTTCTTGACCGAAAAGGAAAAGCCAAGTATTTTGTTAACGACAGGCTCTGCTGTGTGTGTTGCTATTCCAAGCCTGGACTGTTTTATTTATTTAAAACTATTTTAATTTCTCTATTGGCTTTATTCTTATCCCATCTGTCCCTGTGTGTGGCTGCAGAGTATGTCTTCATTAGAGTAGACGACTGGCAGAAGTAGATTTATAGTCATTCAGGAAGCCAGCAGCTTGGAGCTGAAGAGAAGTTCCTTTCATTCTTATTGCCTTCAACAGAAAGTGCAAAGTCAAGTTGTTTTGGTTTGGATTTTGTTTTTTCACATATAGCAAAAGACCAAATTAGCTGTATAGTCTTGGATACCGAAAATAAGAATTACTCTAGCTCTCCTAGCCTTTAGGGTTCTGTGGGGATCCCATAGCACAGTGCCTGGCTCATAGAAAGCCTGGCGAATGTTCAATATTGATATTAGTAGTATATTATAAAACTTGAGAAATAAAGAGCTGCGCTCACCCCCTATCTGTTAATTCAAACATGATGGTTACATAAAAATCTTGTTGAGTCGATCAGTGGTATAGGAATTAATTGTTCCAAATGTTTAAGCTCTGTGCCTACCATGCTCACTGGAATTCTAGTGTTTTCTTGAATACACTGATTGGAAAACATGTCAGTCTTCAGCATTCCATGAAACAAGACTGAAAGACTTTATTAAGTGAAGTTAAACCCACCAATATGTTCTGGAACATTCCAGGGGTTTCTTTGGGGAACTTTTTGAGCTCAAAATTAAAAGTTCTCTCACAAGTTGCACTCCTTGAATTAGAGTTTAATTTTTATTCCTCTGTAATGCAATAATAGAATCTTCAATTTGTCTGAGGCAAAGAAAGAGTGAACTACTGGATTTACAGTCCCCGGGAGACCCTTTGCTGCCCCCTGCTGGACAGGGTGGCTCCCAGCAGGTTGGTTACCTTGGCCACCCATCCTATCCAAGATTAATCCCATGACCTGGTCCCTAAAAAAAAAAAAAAAATCCACCACCACCCCCAAAGGAGCCATATGAGGCCCTAAGGCAGGGATTTTTGACTCCTTTCAAAACCGGGCCCAGAGGTCACTTGAATACCAGTTTGCTGTTTATGTTCTGTGGATTTAGCCTCTTCCATGGTAAAACAGCTCTGGGTGGATTGCAGGTGCAGAACAGAGAGGAGAATTTCGTGGAATCCAGCGTGCTTTTCCAACTACTCTCTCGTCTCAGCTTAAGGAATGAAATGATTGGGTTTATCTTTTTCAGAGCTCCATTCTGCCCCCAATTTTGTGGCACTTAAGGCTGCCATCTTCCCACTCAGACCCTCCCGCTCCACCCCCCGCAGCTGGGATGCCTATGCTGATGTGGTGGGTAGTTGCCTGTGGAAGCCAGTGTGGGTAAGAGGTACACAGTGAGAGCATTGGTAGATGGCGGGCCCGGAGCATGAGCACATCCGCCCATGGAACACATCCTTTTGTTGTTTTGTTTTGCTTTGAGCCCATCCCAAGTATTAAAGGAAATAATGTAACCACAATGCCAAAGGTCATGGTGACGTCCCTTCCGCTGCAGTTGCTGTCACAGCCTTGATGTTAAACTCATGGCCGTTCACGTCTGTGTCTTCAAATGGATCCTGGTGCGCTGGTTTTCTACTGTCCATCCTGGGGCTAAGTCACAGGGTCCTGCCAATGAGGTGTTGCTGTCCCCGACTTACTGTCCCAGGCGAAAAGAACACTGCTTTGTTTTCCTGTGTTGTAGAGAAACTAGGGAGAACTTTATTTTTCAATAAACTTTTCTTGTGTGACAGGTGGTAGTGATTTGGGGGGGAGGGGTGACGCTCAAGCTACATGTCATGGAGTCAACACACTGTCAAAGGCATGTCCAAGTAGTGGATGGAGGGGGACTGGGGAATTAGATAGTTGAGTTTCCAATAGCTAGCTGAGCTCATAAAGCACTTGCTATGCAAGTGTGAGAACCCAGCTGCAACCCTCAGAATCCACTTTTTAAAAGGCAGGCACATGCTGGGAACCCCAGTTCTAGGGAAGAGATAGCATGGTTGGTGTGCATATAAAACCCATGACTTGGGGCTGGGGAAATAAGCGGCTGAGTGGTAATGTGCTTGCCAGGCACGCACAAGGACCAGAGTTTGATCCCCGGAACCCACGTAAAAAAAGCCAAATGTGATAAAACACACTTGTAATCCTGGCTCTGGAGACATGAAAACAGGCGTCTCCCTGGGGCTAACTACTCAGCCAGCCCACCCAAATCAGCAAGTTCCAGGCTAGTTGGTATCTCATAGAACAAGGTGGGCTGTGTTCTGAAGAACACAATGGATAGGGGAAGGGCTTCACCACTATGTACCCTTATATCCACCTCAATGCTAAATGGAAAGTATTCTTTCCATCTTCCATTATCACTGAAGAGGGCTGAATTGGAAAACAAACTGCTAGATTTTTTTCTTCAGAAATAGCTCTGGCTGCACAGTGCATTTAAAACTGTATCCGAATAGACAGTAAAAGGCAGAGCACCTCCATCCACCTGGAAGTGAGGAAGCAGCCTGAGGCCAGGGACAGGTGGGCCATCAGAGTTGCCCATGGGTCTCAGGCAGCGGACAGCTGGCTAGGCATGCACAAAGCCCTGGGCTTGGTTCCCAACACCATAGACGTTGACATGGTGCACACCTGTAATCCCAGCCCTCAGGAAGTTGAGGCAGGACGATCAGGAGTTCTCAAGGGACCTCTCTGAAATTAGGGGCCCTCTGGGTAATTCTCACAAGACAAAGACACCGTGGAATTCACAACCATGTGAGGCTCAGCCCTCTGAACTCGGTGTCTGTTGAATACAAGGAAGGGGGCAGGCAAACTTATAGAAACTGCATTGCCCAGGCATACTTGCACGCTATATGGGGGACATGCCAAGTGGGAGACCCCTCGGTGTCCCTTGGAAAAATCAGTTGGACTGTGACTACAATTACATGTCACTTATTCAAAGTTCTTAGGTCAGAAATGTTCCAGAGAGCTTGAAGGATGGCTCGGCAGCTAGGAGCACTTTCCTTTGCAAGCGTGAGGATCTGAATTCAAGTCCCCCACATCCAAGCAGGGCATGACCACACATGCCTGTAACTCCAGAACTGTGGGAGGCAGAGCCGGGAGAATCTCTGGGGCTTTCTGGCCGCCAGCCTAGCTCCAGGTTCAGGGAGAGATCTGGTCCCCGGGGAATAAGAGAGTGTTAGAGGAGGACACACGCATGCACACTCATGCACACACACAGTAAACAATGTTTCTGATCTTGAGACTTTCTGGATTTTGGAACCTTTGTCTCCTTGAGTTAGCTTTGGGATGAGACCCAAAACTGAACAGGAAACTCATTTATATTTCCTCTGTGCTCCATATTCATGGTCTAAAGATCATTTCACACCTGATTTTTAGTGGGCCTGTGTTTGCACTACAACTTGTCACAGAGGCCAAGTGTGAACTTTTCTATTTTGGCCACCATGTTGGTGCACATTCTTGAGCATCTTGGATTTCAGATTTGGGGATTCTGGGTGTTCAGCCCGTGCCTTCCCTTTGGCAGCACCAAGGGAGATGAGACACCACCTTGGTGAAGCCTGGAGACCTGCAATCCCTCTGCCCAGACAGTGTCTGCCTCCAGGGATTTCCAGCAGAACCCTGTAACTGTGTGGTCAGTTGGGGTGAGGCTGGCCTGGAAACTACAAACCCTACATCAAGACAGACAGACAGACAGACAGAAGTATTGCTGTCACTGTCACCAGACACCGGCAACCCTCCCTGCCTGGTCCACCTCACCCACAACAGAAAACCTCCCTGCTGGAGGTGGGGACATGACTCAGTGAGGAAGCTCACTGTGTGAGCATGACGCCCTGACCACAGATCCAGAGCACCCACAGAAGAGCCATCTATGGTGGCGTGCACCTGAACCCCCAGGACTGGGAAGGCAAGATAGATTCCTGGAACTCACAGGCTAGTCATTCTAACTGAATCAGCAAGCTCTGGGTTTGGAGAGGGAGAGAGAGAGAGGGAGGGAGAGAGAGAGAGAAAGCGAGCCTGCAATGGATACTCCCTACACATCGGCATGCACACTAACAGCTCTCACATACAGCCTCCCCATACCATACAGTGGTCAAGGTCTTTACTGGCCTGACATGGCTGCCCGGGTGGGCAGCGCCGTGAGCCATGGAGCATAGTTGAATGGGGGACATGTCTACAGCACTTCTACCTAATGTCACATAAGCTGAGGACATCTCGATCCTTCTGGAGGAGTGACCCACTTCTCGCAGACTCTGAGGCACCATGACCACTTAGCACAACAGACAGAGATATGCAGATTCAGGTAATGATTATAATTATTTATTACAAATAAATGAATAGAGTTTCACATCTCTCAAAAATGGTTCCTGGGTTCTCATGAATGTGCAGGTTCTGATGTGGAAGAAAGGGCTGTGTGCTTACGTAGCCTGTCCATGCAAAGCTCATAGGTCACTAAACACCTTAAAAAATAGAATGGTCTCCTTCTGAACAAATCCGCTTAGAGTCGGGATTAGTAAAAGTGTAGGAAACGGGTTGATAGACGTTAGGAGGGAATTTTCTGATGGAATCTGCTAGGAGAGAGGAGTGTGAATCTGGAGGTGGCTTGGCCACGTGTGTCAGGAGGAGGTGACTCGGTCAGTTACTGTCTGGTTTTGGCTGACAGTGAGTGCCACAAGTGGCTTCCTGTCAAGTAGAGACCCTAGCCTGCTTTCAAGAACTGTTTGACTCCAGGAAATAGAAAATGTCACTTCCGGCTCAAGATTGGGAAGCGTGGCAGCCCCTCCCACGGGCAACATCGTCCTAACGTGTTTGATAGCGGGCAACCGGGTGAGGATGTAGGGTAGGTCCAGCCTCCAGGCAGACCTCATCCCATGATGACGGACTCTATGAACGAAAACTTCCCAAAATGAAACGGGATGTGCAGTTAAATATTGGCACCATCTGCCTTCGTGGAAACCTCGTCACCATGGTGACGCTCTTCGCCGGGGCAGCCCCTGCCGCCCCTCCAGCCGCCTTCACTCAAACATTTCGTAGTGACGCGTCTGTCTCACTCTGGGCACCATGTCGATGAGGAGCCTGCAGAAATGAAGACAGACAGGGTCACCTCAACACCGGGAGAGCGTGGGGAAACCGAGGCTGTTTGTGTATGTGTGTTTGTGTGTCCTTTCCTGTGCGTTTAGGTGCATGGGGTGGTGGGTGCACATGCGTGTTTGGGGATGGGGGCTGTGGAAGCCAGATAATCTTGTCCATTTTCCCTTGGTTGTTGTCCACCTTGATTTTCTGAGGCAGGGTCTCTCTTTTTTACCCGGAACTCACCAAATAGGCTAGGCAAGGTGGCTGGCTAGCAAGCTCCACGGTCTTCCTGTCTGGAATTATGTGCATGCACCACCACAACAACCTTTTTTTTTAATGTGGGTTACAGGGATCAAACTCAAACAACTGTGTTTCCCCACCTGAGCTACCCCTGAGTCTTATCTGTGACTAATCCTGCCCACATGCCACACCACTGTCCCTTCAAGGCATACAGCTCAATGGTTTCCAGTATATACGCGAAGCTGTGTGTTCATCCACACTGCCTTAATTCCAGAACACTTTTCTCATTCTCTGTGCACACTAATAGTCGATCCCATTTTTTTTTCTTCCATACCTCCTTCCAGACAACCAATCATCTACTTTGTGACTCTGCTAGTGTATCTACTCTGGAAATTTCATATAAAAAAGTATATGGGCCGGCGGTGGTGGCGCACGCCTTCAATCCCAGCACTCGGGAGGCAGAGCCAGGCGGATCTCTGTGAGTTCAAGGCCAGCCTGGACTACAGAGCGAGATCAAGGACAGGCACCAAAACTACACAGAGAAACCCTGTCTCGAAAAACCAAAAACCAAAAAACAAAACAAAACAAAAAAAAAATACGGCCACATTCATTTGGCATGTTAGAAGTTCACCCACACTGTAAGGTGTACTGACACTTGCTTCATTTGGATGCCTGAGTAATAGTCCACTGAATGGATACACCATTTCTATCCCTTTTTCAGACAACAGAGGATTTTGACTTGTGTGCAATATACACAGAGCTGCTGCAGCGTTCATCTAGAGGTTTTGACAAGGTTGTCTGTATTCATCTTTTCTTATTTATATACTAAGGAGGGAAATCACTGGGACAAATGGTAACCGCATGCTTAGCATTCAGAGTATCTGCCAATTCTTTCCAAAGCAGCGCCACTGTGAGCATTCCCAGCGGCCATGTCTGAGGCCCACTGTCCTTGCCAACACTTGAAACTGTCTCTGGGTTTGAGGACGATACCTTAGTGGAAGCCAGGAAGCACTTAACTTTTTGAAAATACAGCACCTTGACAGGAATGATTCCCTCTAAGGACAAGTCTAGTCTAGGTGCCATATCCAGGGAGTGTCATTGGGAGACTTCTTCAGTAAGTGGCCCCCATGCTAAGATGGCTTTGCCTCCCTCCAGGGCAGCCCTTTGCATGGAAAAGGCCCATTTTTAAATTTTTTACATTTTATTTAGTGTGTGTGTGTGTGTATGTGTGTGTGTGTGCTTGCACACACACCACAGGGAAACTTTGGAGGTCAGTTCTCTCCTACCTTCAACCAAGTGGGTCCTGAGGATTGAACCCAGACCATTAGACTTGACTGCAAGCACCTTTATCCACTGAGCCATCTCACCAGCCCCAGGAGGGGTCCCTTTTGTAAAGCCTTGCTAAGCCTAGGGCTGCCTCTGCCTGGCCTCCTCTGATTCCCAGCAGTACACATGGGCATCAGGCGACAGGAAGGATGCTCAGAGGACACTCACCTGGGCACCATGAAGACCCTCTATAGCACCCTGGAGATGAAGGCAGGAGGATCAGAAGTTCAAGGTCATCCTTGGCTAAATAGTGAGCTTGAGGCCAACCTGGACTACCTGACAGCCTGTCTTAACAATAACAACAATAATAATAATTTTAAACCCACAGTATAGAGGAAGGAAAGGGGCCATTTAGTGGATAAAAAGAACAAGGAAAAAGAAAATGAGTGTCTGAAGTGTAAAAGCCTCATCTCTCCCCAGAGTCCCTGCTTCACCTGTAGAAGGCCACCCCACAAGGAAGGCTGTACCCCATGCAGGCCTTTTCCAATCTCTTGAAAAAGGTCAGTGTTATGCAGCACTGTCCTCTGAGTGTGACACCCACCACCTTTTTTTTTTGTTTTGTTTTGTTTTGTTTTTCAAGACAGGGTTTCTCTGTGTAGTTTTGGTGCCTGTCCTGGATCTCGCGCTGTAGACCAGGCTGGCCTCGAACTCACTGAGATCCACCTGGCTCTGCCTCCCGAGTGCTGGGATTAAAGGCGTGCGCCACTGCCACCCAGCTCCACCAACTTCTTAGTCAAGGCAGCTACAGCAACCCACAGGCGACCCTCGAGAGCTGGCCTGTTGACATTCCCTCAGAGGATGGGGCAGGGGTGGGTCATCAGACTCTCACTTGAGGTCCCAACCACATACACTAGCCTGCCCCACACCTCCCTCCCAGCGGCGCATCATTCTGCCCCAGCTGCTTCCGTGGTCTCGGGGAAGTGGGGGGAGGGGCGGTGCTAGAGTACATCGAATGTGAAGGTTAGCTGCGGACTAGTCCACATATGCAGCTATGAGGAAGTCATCATCTACAATGGGGTGAAACATTTCGATGGTGAGGCTGTTGGAAGGTTGCCCACCATACTGGTTAGTCATAAAAGTTTTGTTGTTTTTTGTTTGTTTGGTTGGTTGGTTGGTTGGTGGTTGGTTGGTTTTGTTTTCGTCAACTTGACACAAGCTAGGGTCATCCATGAAGAGGGAGGCTGAATTAAGAAAATGCCTCCCTCAGGTTGACCTGTAGGTAAGTGTGTGTGGGTATTCTAGATTAGTGATTAATATGGGATGGCCCAGCCCACGGTAGGCATGCCATCCACCTTGTCTTGGGTTCTATAAGAAACCAGGCTGAGCAAGTCACGAGGAGCAAGCCAGTGGGCAGCATCCCTCCCTGGCCTCTGCTTCAGCTCCTGCCCTGACTGTCTTCACTGATGGTCTGTGACACAGAAGTGCAAGATTAAATAAACCCTTTCCTGCCCAGGTTGCTTTTGGTCATGGTGTTTATCAGAGCAACAGAAAGTCGACTAGAAAACCCACAGGCCTGTAAGTAGCTCCTCATCCATGCTCCTGTAAATTAGCCCAGTAACATGCACCAAGCTAGACGTGGATGGGATCGTGACTTTGGTCCATCTTTGGTGCCCTATCTGAGGTGGAGAGACGTCTGTTCACCTTTCCCCAGGAAAAGCAAATAGAGCACTCATGTTCCTGAGACATAAAGGAACAAGACGTGAGACCCTTCTTCCATTTCCTGGCTGGAGAAAGGGGCAGGAGGAAGAGGCGTTCTCAGAGCATCCCTGCCCCCTGGGTGATCCAAGATCAAAACAGAGCCGTACTTGACCCCGTAGGCAAAGATGGTGAGGCCGATCAGGACGCCGATGCTGCCGTCCAGGTACCAGACTTTTGAGTTGTGTTTGAACACTTCCGCACTCAGAAGGATGGAGAAGCCCATCACTCCCCCAACAAGGGAGTTGAACCCTGCAAAGGAAGAGAGATCGCATACTGATCTGATGTGGACATTTCACCGTCTATGCTATCAAGTCTGTAGACCACAGCGGAACATAGTAGGCCTCCATTCTGTAGAGGGAATCTGTACCTACACACTGCTAATGGTTTGTTTTTTCTGAGTTAACCTTCCATCTGGATGCCATCCAAACAGCTGGCTCAGGAGGAGTTCAAGGCTCAGTGGTCTTAGTGTGGAGGAACCCTCGCACACTACACACACACACACACACACACACACACACACACACACACAGGGGAAATGATGAAGGAGAAACAGAGCCCAAGGGGCAAGACTAAATGGATTGCCTGGAGGCCTTTTGCTTCCTCTCCCTGTATAGTCTGCCTGTGGGAGGTGAGATGGGAGGCACATCCCAGGCTGTGAAGCCACTGTCTTCTCAGACTGCAGGTTGTCCGAGGATTCCCGTGGGCTAGGGACATAGCTCAGGTGGAGGGCATCCCTGGAACTGATGCCAAGCCAGACAGAGTGGCATGGGCCTGTGGGTCTGTGATCTCAGCGTTCCTGTGGCCAGATGGAGGATAGGGACAGCTAACCAGTCCTGGACGCTCACTGGCCAGTGGCAAACAAGAGACACTGTCTCAAACAAGGTGAAAAGTGAGGACCAACACCTCACGTTGTCCTCCAAGCTCTACAGGAATGCCCTGGCACACACGAGCACTCACGTATTGAACATGTGTATGTGCATATATACACATGGGGGGACTTTTAAAATATAAATCAGAAAGACACTTCTATTTCTTATCACACCCAAACTCTTCATACACACACCCCTCTGCCAACCATTCCACCTCCTCCATGGGGTCCTTGAACTTACCGGAAGCCCTCCTTGATTGGGCCTTCCCATGCACGCTGCTTCCCTCACAGCATGCCTCCTCTCCACACACGGCCCCACCTGCCTGCCTCCTCATCCTCACCGTTGTGTTTCTCTCACAGATCTTTTCCTCCTAGCAATGATATTTCCGCCTTCCTATTTTACCATCTCCCACTAGGAAACTAAGCTTAGGGACGGAAGTTTTGTCCCTTTCCTTGCTGTGTCCCGTGTCCCAGAACAGGGTGCTGATGTGGCTGCGAACGACACACCTTGCAGCCTGGCTCAGAAAAGGTAAGGAGTTGAAGTTCCCCAGCCGGCCACTAGATGTCCACCTAGTTCCACCGAGCCAGTCCTCACCAGTCAGCACCACGGACAGCTGTCCGAAGCTGCGCCAGTGAGCAGCTGCAGGGAACTCAGCTCCTTAGCTTAACACTTGCAGGAGGTGACCTCTGCTTGTAATGGCATGACCTGACTCCTCTTGGCTTCTCTTTCACAAACACAGGGACTAGGGACTGATTCCAATCTGCCCTGCCCATTTGTGTGTGTGTGTGTGTGTGTGTGTGTGTGTGTGTGTGTGAAAAGAGGTCACCCTCAGCTGTCATTCTTATATCACATTCCATCTTGTTTTTCAAGACAGTCACTGAACCTGAAGCTAGCTGGTCTGCCCAGGTTGACTAGCCTGTCTCTCTGCCCCTGCCCCTGCCCACCAAGACTGGGATCACAGGGTCCTGAAAGTTCTGGAGCCCCGCCACACACACACCAGTCTCTGGCACTCACTCACCAGACCCAGGCTTGTGTCCTCACTTCTAACCTCAGAGATGGTCCACAGAATAAACACTGTGGCTGGCTTCACAGCACAGCATAGCTGGGACCGTGTTGGGGCTACCACTGGCCTGACTTTAGTGACTAGATTGGAATCTGTGTAATTAATTAATAATCTGTGTAATCATTAATTCCATGCAGAACGGTCTGATAAGGTTTTTCATAGAGGTCTGAGTATTTTCAAGTTGGAAAGGAATGAGACATCTGTCGCCTCCTATCAGACAGTTCCCTGATTCCTCCAGACGGCCAGCTTTACTCCCCACCCCACCCCACCCCACCCCACCCCACCCCCTGGAGCTGAGGACCGAACCCAGGGCCTTGCGCTTGCTAGGCAAGTGCTCTACCACTGAGCTAAATCCCCAACCCCTTTACTCAAAACATCCCCAGTGTGACCTCTCACATAGTTGTCTCGCTTTTATTACTCATTTGTGCTCAGGGCTATTTTACCCTTGTAGCCCAGGCTGCCTCATAGTCACAAAGAATGACCTGGAACTGCTCATCCTTCTGCAGACCTCCCGAGTGCTGGGATTACAGGTGTGTACCACCATGCCTGGTTTACTAGGTACTGGGAATGGAACCCAGATCTTCACTCATTTAGGCAAGCACTTTACCAACAGAGCTATACTCCTGGCTCCACCTTCATCCTGATGGCATGTCTGCGTGCTTACTGAATATCTACAGCAACAAACCAGCTGGGCCAAGACCTGCTAAGCTGCATGAAGGAGATGACTGCCATTTCCCCCTGGCTCCACCATCCACCAGCTGCTGTCCCTTTTCCCTGGAGACCTACCTGCTTCTTGGCTGTAAAGACACTTGCCCTCCATGCACACACACAAAGGACCTGACTGGCTGAGCCAGTGGGACCCAACTCCCACAGGGTTCCAATGGGTCCCAAGGATGCATCAACCTCATGGGAACAAGTCAGGGGCTGTCCAGTCTATAAGGTTTCTAAAATGTCTCTTCTGGTCTCTTTTGGGAGAGAAGATTCTTGGCTCTGCCTCAAGCAGAGAGACAGCCACAGGGCATGCATCAAAGGGAGGCAAGACAGAAATGCAGGGAAAATTGGGGGGGGGATGAGAAGAGAGGGAAGCCCCTCCCCCAGGCATCTGGCTAAGGCTTCTCGCCAGCAGAGAAGCAGGAATCTCCTGGTAATTAACAGCTGCTTAAGGCTTCTCTCCCTTCTTAGCCACAAGCCTGGAATTTTCTGGGGGGTCTCACCAGAAACCCCATTTTCAGGGAAAGGACATGTATTGACCCCTCACCTCGTTGATTCCTAGTTTCACCTTATCAAGATACAGTCCCATCCAAGGCATCTCCAGAGAGACGGAAAAGAGGAAAAATGGGGGGCGGTGCTTAGCAACCTTTTGAGATGGAACTTGAGAGACACCAGAAGGGTCTACATGGCTAATGCTAAGACAGCTAATTACGGTCCCTTGAGGAGTTCGTACCCACACTGGGGTACATCTTACTCCCGTATTCTCCCTTGAGAAGCACACACCCCCACTGTGTCCACTGTCTCCTGAGCACCGCCATGTGCGCCTATATCAAAATGCCTTTAATAAGCCCGCCAATTCCACTTTACTACAAC
>CABHPH010143831.1:22685-40356 GCA_902168325.1 Peromyscus nudipes | reverse complement strand
CAGTGTGGGGGAGGGTGAGTCCACACAAGACTGTGGAATATGGACCAGCCTCCCGGATTCCTATTCTTAGTGTTTCTCAGGGCAGCAGGGAATGCAGAGAGGTTGAAAAGAGAAATAAGAGCAGGTTTGGATGGATAAGCAAGCTAAGGACAGGGACGACACATCGCGCTGCTCCTGACTCCTCCCAAGGGTGACCTTACTGCAGGGTCCCACCCTCGACCCCCACCTGTGCAGTCCCACATGCAGCGTCAGACCCTGTGTTTGTGTTCAAGGGCTCTGGGTGCTCCGTGTGTGCTGAATTGAATCAAACTGAATTGACTTGACTGCTGAGGGACAGAACTGAATCCAGACTGCAATTAAATCTTCCTAATTTGAATCTGCTAATTGGGAAAAGGCTGGGCGGAAGTCGGCAGTAGTGTGATCCATCTTTTAAGAGACTGTTCAGTTTTAACGGGGAGTACCTGAGGATGCTGAGGATGGGAGTCAGAACATGCTTACAGCACTCTTTCTGGCCCCCAGAAGCATGGGAAGCAGACGGCCAACAAGAGCTATATGGTCAATCAGTTCCAGCTATAGAGGAAGGGGCTCCCAAAGCCGCCCTGACCTAACCAGCTTTCCTGGCCCAATGTGTGGAAGACGATACACTGGCATGTCAGCTTTTAAAAATAGCCGGGCAGTGGTGGCGCATGCCTTTAATCCCAGCACTCGGGAGGCAGAGGCAGGTGGATCTTTGTGAGTTCAAGGCCTGCCTGGGCTACAGAGTGAGATCCAGGAAAGGCGCAAAGCTACACAGAGAAATCCTGTCTCGAAAAACCAAAAAAAAAAAAAAAAAAAAAAAGTCATCGCTCCTTTTCCTATGAGGAATATCCCCACCCCTTCTTGTGTTCTTTATCTAAAAGTTGCAAGAAAAACAAAGAATTCCAGGATACACTCCACCTACATTCCCCACAAAGCCACCATTACAGCCTGTTTGTTTCTTTCTGCGACTCTTTATGTGCACATAAGCACACATACACACATAAGCCGATCCCTGAGATCAGCTGGGCCTGCTTGAGCATCAATCAGGATAGGGCCTGTGGACATTCCCTCAGAGAAGGGGGGATGGAGAGGAACACTGAACTTCCCAGTGAAGCTGCTTTGGGGTCACCTGTGCTCCTGTAAGCAGCTCTCCACCTGTACACTATAAGGAAACCAATAAACTCGTTGGTTCTCAAGGGGAAACTTTGGTGAAATCAAACTTTTCGTTTGTCGTTTGGACCTTGAAGGGAGTAGACACTGGTGTATTTCCTCAGGAAAGGGATTTTAGCAACAACTACTCAGAAATCCACTACAGGCATGATGAAATAACCAGTGAACTAAACATCTTTTTAAATTATCTGAGGGGGTCTAGTCTGACTCTAGTTAAGACCAGATCTTTCCTGGGTGACAGCTAGAGAGGTGAATGGGCTGCAAAATCCCAGAAGCATGGGTGACTGGAAGACTTCCCTAAGGGCCACCTGTCCCTAACACACAACACCCTCCCTCTTCCTCTCTAGTGCCTATCCACAGTCCTTCCCTTACCTCTGACCTCAGTCCAAGTCACTCTCCCTGTACTGCCTTGCCAGTAAGCTCTATCATTTCTCTGTGGATTTTTACTGACCACTGTAAGGATTCTGTCCTTAATTACGTCATCAGCCTGTGACAGCGTCCCAGCCTAAAAAGCAAGTGGGCCCTCTGTGCGTCCCTCTCTTTCCTTTCCGCTCCTTCTGTGTCTGTCCTCTCTCTCTCTCTCTCTCTCCCTCTCTCTCTCTCTCTCTCTCTCTCTCCTTCTCTCTCTCTCCCCGCTCCCAATAAAGCTCTAAAAAGGTAACCATGGCTGTGATTCTTCCAATCAGCACTCTCCTCTGCTGGCATGGCCGCTGTGGGCGGCGGCCAGCCACAAGCAGCAAGCGGTTTAACCAACAACCACCCCCTCCAGGAAGCCTTCCCAGACCACCCTGGCACCTCTGTGTTGTCCTCCCAAGCTGCCCTCTAGAGTCTACTGGTTTGTAGCCCTACTGAGCTTGGGAAACGCTTCACATCCTGTCTCTCTTCTTTCTGGCAGGGCCATCAAGACCAAGCCTCAGACTTGGCCCAGGCTAGTGTTCAGTTACACTGAGCTCCTACCTACAAACAGGCCCGGTAGGTGACTGAAATAGACACCAAGGCTCCGTAGACTGGGGTCTAACTTGCATCATTCAAAAGTGAAGACTGGGTCTCGCCTGTACCATTGGAAAGTAATACAAAGCAGAAACTCCGTGGGTCTGGCATGATCTCCGTCCTCCCTCCCGCACTGCCCAGCATCCCACTCCTCACTCACTCACTCACTCCTCACTCACTCCTCACTCACTCACTCACTCACTCACTCCCTCACTCCTCACTAACTCACCAGTCAGTGCCCTCAGCCAGATACCGGGGCTGTGGTGTCTGCAGTTGGTGGCCAAAGTCAAAGCTGGGGTGGAGGCGGTGGGGGTGAACGGACACTCGATCCTGACTCCGCCTGTACAGAAAGAAAGAAACCTTTGTGTTAGAGGCTGCCTGGGCCAGCCAAGCTCCTAGAGCTCCGAGTGATGCTCCCTCCACCTACTGAGGATGCCCCCACGCTGCCATCCCCCACAGAAACTAAAGTTCCCAAACACCAAGGAATTTCCCAGGTGAGCAGAGGCTGTGCCCGAGTCCTCTCATCAGCCCGCACCATTCTCTTCTCTCTGCGGCACTCTTCCTAGCTTCCAAGGCCCAGGCCAGAGTTCTCCTTCTCCAGGAAGACTTCCCTGAATACCAAACCATGGCAGCCTTTCTCCTTGACTCCCTACAACACTGTCTGGCTGTCCCAGCCATCCCAGCCATCTAGTCACTAATGTTTAAGGATGAGCCTGAGTTCTCCTAGGCACCCTTAGAAGTCAGTGAAGCCCTTTAGGTAGCTTGAGAGGAAAAAACAAACGAACGAACACTTTTCCTTTTCACTCTCTTAAAAGCAAACAGCGGAACTTTCCAGAAACTTTGTGACATAGGACTCTTCAAGATCTAGTACAGAAGCAGACCTGAGGGCGCAGATAAGTTCTGTCAAGCTCCGTGCCACAGAGACTTACAAATCCATTTTGAGTGGTTCTTCTCACTAAATTGATACATGGCCATTTTTCAAAAGAATTATCTTATAGCCCTGGGAATGCACAGGTCACTCCAGCTAGGGAAGCATGTAGGCTGACTACAGCTCTTCACCTCTCTCTCCTCTCTCCAGATCCAGTCCCCGGGGTCTCATCCCCAGCTCTGTAGCAGACCACCTGTTGTGGCTTCCCCTCACCTCTGTCCCATTCCCAGGGGACTAGCAGATCCTAGTGGAACACCCTGCTGCCCTCCCTCCTGTGGACTCCCTTAGCATCTCTACCTAGCCCATCCCTTTTCTAAGGGTCAGCTCCCAGTACCTAGAAACACATTTTACCTGGAACCCCTAGTGGCCACAGCTATCAGGATCCCAGAAGAATTTCCTACCAGGCCACACACAGCCACCACAATCTCTTAAGAACCAGAGAGGAAAAAGAACCCAAGGAACAAAACACCCAACATAGACAAGACCAGATATCAGCACCTAGAATTACAATCTTCCCAAACCCAGATGCCTAGATACTAGTGTAAAAACAATCAGTAACAGCTAGGATGATATGTCTCCACTAGAGTCCAGCAACCCTACCACAGCAGGTTCTGAGAACTCCAAAATAGCTGACACACAAGACAAAGACCTTAAAACAGCCTTTATGGATATGATAGAGGTCTTTAAAGAGGAAATTAATAAATTCCGTAAAGAATTCTATGAAAACACAAACAATGGGAAGAAAGGAAATAAAACCATTCAAGATCTGAAAGTGGAAACAGATTCAATTAAGAAAACCCAAACTGAGGGAATTCTAGAAATGAAAAATTTAGGGACTCAAACAGGAGCCTCAGAGGCAAGCATCATGAACAGAATACAAGAGATGGAAGGGAAAAATCTCAGGCACTGAAGACACAATAGAAGAAGTGAATACCTCACTCAAAGAAAATGTTAAATATAAAAAATCCTGGCACAAAATATCCAGGAAATCTGGGACACCCTGAAAGAATGAAATCTATGAATAATAGGAATAGAGGAAGAAGAAGAAATCCAGGTTAAAAGTTTCAGAAAATATTTTCAACAAAATCACAGAAGAAAATTTCCCTAACCTAAAGAAGGAGATGCCTATCCAGGTACAAGAAGCATAGAGAACACCAAATAGACTGGACCAGGAAAAAAAGTTGCCTTGGCACATAATAACCAAAACACTAAACATACAGAAAAAAAAGAAATAAAATTAAGAGCTACAAGAGGAAAAAGACCAAGTAACATATAAAGGTAGACCTATTAGAATTACATCTGACTTATTGATGGAGACTTTAAAAGTTCTATAAACACTAAGAGACCACAGATGCCAGCTCAGACTACTATACCCAGCAAAACTTTCAGTCACCATAGATGGAAAAAATAAGACATTCCATGATAAAACCAAATTTAAGCAATGTCTATCTACAAATCCAGACTACAGAAAGTGCTAAAAACAAAATGCCAACCTAAAGAGGTTAACCACATCCAAGAAAACACAAGAAATAAATAACCCCAGACCAGCAAATCAAACACACACACACACACACACACACACACACACACACACACACACACGCCAGGACAGCCAGAAATCCTGTCTTGAAAAAAGAAGAAATAAATTTATAGAATGGAATGAAAATGAATACTCAGCATAACCAAACTTAGGGGACACAATGTAGAAGGTTCTAAGAGGCAAGTAAGTTCACAGAACTAAAATGTCTACATTAAAAAAAAAATTGGAGAGCTCCCACTAGTAACTTAACAGCACACCAGAAAGCTCTAGAACAAAAGTAGAAATCACATTCAAAAGGAGTAGATGACAAGATATAATCAAACTCAGGGTTGGAGTCAATAAAATAAACAACAAATAAATAAAAAACACAATACAAAGAATTAATGAAACAAAGAGTTGGTTCTTTGAAAAAAATCATTACGACTGGCAAACCCTTATCCAAATTAAGGTAGAAAGAATATCCAAATTCATAAACTTAGAAATGAAAGGGAAAAAGGAGAACATTACAACAGAAACTGAGGAAACTCAGAGAGTCATAAGGACACACTTTTAAAAATGTACTCCACTAAATTGGAAAATCTAAAAGAAATGTATCATTTTCTCAACAAATAACACTTGCCAAAGTTAAATCAAGATCAGATAAGCAATTTAAACAGACCTATAACCCCCTAGTGAAATAGAAGCAGTTATTAAAACTTTCCCAAACAAAAAAATCTCAGGGCCAAATGGTTTTGGCACAGAATTCTACCAGACTTTCAAAGAAAAGTTAATGACAATACTTCTCAAATTATTTCACAAAATAGAAACAGAAGGAACATTGCCTAATTTATTTTATGAGGCCAGGGTTACCCTGACACCCAAATCACATAAAGACCTAACAGAGAAAAGGAATTGCAGACCAGTTTCTCTTATGAACATAGATGCAAAATTTTACAATAAAATACTTGCAAACTGAACCCAAGAATATGCCGAAAAGATCATCCACTATGATCAAGTAGGCTTCATCCCAGAGATGCAGGGATGGTTCAACTTACATTTTTAAAAAATGTAATCCACAATATAAACAAACTGAAAGAAAAAAATTACATTATTATCTCATTAGATGTAGAAAAGGCCTTTGACAAAATCCAGCATCCTTCATGATAAAAGTCCTGGAGAGATTAGAGATACAATGGACATACTTAAATGTAATAAAGGCAGTTTACAGCAAGCCCATAGCCAACATCAACTTAAATGGAAAGAAACTCAAAGCAATTTCATTAAAATCAGGAACAAGACAAGGTTGTCCACTTTCTTCATACATATTCAATATAGTATTTGAAGTCTTAGAATATAAGACAACTGAAGGAGATCAAGAGGATACAAATAGGAAAGTAAGAAAGCCAAGTATCTTTATTTGCAGATGATACAATAGGCTGCAATAATGACCCTAAAAATTCCACCAGGAAACTCCTACAGCTGATAAACACTTTTAGCAAAGTAGTTGGATACAAAATTGTTTGACAAAAATCAGTAGCCCTCCCATATACAAATAGCAAGTAGACTGAGAAAGAAATTAAGGAGAACAATACCTTTCACAATAGCCTCAAAAATATAAAATATCTTGATGTAACTCTAACTAAGCTTGTGTGATAAAAACTTTAAGACACTGAAGAAAGAAACTGAAGAAGATAACAGAAGATGGAAAGATGCTCATGGATCAGTAGGATTAATATGGTAAAAATGGTCATGCTACCAAAAGCAATCTACAGATTCAAAATTCCACAACATTCTTCACAGATCTTGAAAGGATAATTTGCAGCTTCATATGGAAACACACACACACACACACACACACACACACACCAGAAAATACAAAACAATCCTGGATAATAAAGAACTGCAGGAGCTATCCATATCCCTGATTTCAAATTGTACTACAGAGCTATAGTAATAAAAACAGCACAATACTGGCACAAAAACAGACACATTGATCAGTGGAATTGAATGAAGACCCCAGACATAAATGCACACACCTATGGACACCTGACTTTTTATAAAGAAGCCAGAAATACACACTGGAAAAAAGACAGCATCTTCAGCAAATGGTGCCGATCACTGGGGATGTCTGCATGTAGATGAATGTAGATAGATTCATATTTATCATCCTGCACAAAACTCAGTTCCAAGAGGATCAAGAACTGCAACATAAAACCAGATGCACTGAACCCAACAGAAGAGAAAATGGGGAACAGCCTTGAACTCATTGGCACAGGAGACAACTTCCTGAACAGAACACCAATAGCACAGGCACTAAGATCAACAATTAATAAATGAGACCTCTTGAAACTGAAAAGCTACTGTAAAGCAAAGGACACCATTTTTTGGACAAAGCAATAGTAGCCTATAGAATGGAAAGACTTTTTTTTCAACTATACATCTGAAAGAGAGTTAATATCCAAAATATATAAAGAACTCAAAAAAAAAAAACCCACAACGAGTTATCAAGAAAAAAATAATCCAATTAAAAATGGGTACAGATCTAAACAGAATTCTCAGTAAAGGAAACTCGAAGACTGAGAAACACTTAAATGTTCAACATCCATAAGTCATCAAGGAAATGCAAATCAAAACTACTTTGAGATTCCATCTCATACCAGTCAGAGTGGCTAAGATCAACAAAACAAGTGACAGCTCATGCTGGTGAGGATGTGGAGTAAGGGGAACACTCCTCCATTGCTGGTGGGAGTGCAAACTTGTACAGTCACTATGGAAATCAGTGTGGTGGTTTGTCAGGAAGCTGGGAATCAATCTTCCTCAAGATCCTGGTATGCCACTCTTGGGCATATACCCAAAGGATGCTTCATCATACCACAGAGACATTTGCTCAGCCATGTTCATAGCAGCTTTGTTCATAATAGCCAGAAATTGGAAACCAACTAGATGTCCCTCAACAGAAGAATGGATAAAGAAAAGGTGGTACATTTACACAATGAAGTATTACTCAGTAGTTAAAAAAAAAATCAGATCATTAAATACTCAGGTAAATGGATGGAAGTAGAAAAATCATCCTGGGTGAGGTATCCCAGACCCAAAAAGACAAATATAGTATGTATTCACTTATATATGGATATTAGCTCTTAAGTCAATGATAACCAAGCCAAAATCCACAGAACCACAAGGGGTTAGGTATAGAGTAAGGGACTAGAGGGGACAGACAGATCTCACTAGGAAAGAGAAATATGTATGGATGGTGGGGTGGGGGCCTGGAACAGGAAAATCAAGTGGAAGTGGGGAGAAGGTAATAAGAGAGAGAGACAGCTAAAATGAAGGGTCATTTGAAGAGTCGTACGGAATCTTAATACAGTAAAAGCATCCTGAAATACATACATATATGAGGGCAACCTAAATGAAGCTGACAAATAGTGGGGAAGACAGAGCCCCAGCTGGATATCTCTTCATTGTCACCAAATGAAGCTTCCAGTACCAGGATTGGGTTACATATAATTGAGCTGTTTGCCAAAGGAGTCCCATGGGAGTCCCCAAACAACCCAGGCTTGTTGCCAAGACTATAGGTTGCTCTCCACAAACTGACAGCAAGGCCCCATTGCAGAAGACACCTTCACAACTCACTGAACATGGAGAAGTCGAGCTGGTGCCTACATGGAGCCTCCACCCCTATGTTCTAGTGTTTCTGGCACAGGAAGGTACTCTGCAGGCTACCCAAAGTGGAACATAAACACCAACCCAGCCACAAACCCTTTGATCTGCAGAGCCGTCCTGCCTGCAAGATGTGCCAGTGCAGTGGTGGCACACAGCTGGTGGGAGTGACCAACCAACACCTAATTCAACTCAAGGCCACTCCATGAGATGGAACCCACACCGGACACTGCTTGGGTGACCAAGATCCTGAGACTAGACAGCCCTGGGACCTAAGGTGAACTCAAATACTACTGTTCTTTAAAAAAATAATAATAAAGTAAAAGGCAACAAAATGACTCCTAATGACATTCTGCTATACACATAGATCGATGCCTTGTTCAGCCACCATCAGAGAAGTTTCCTTCTGCAACAGATGGGAACAAATACAGAGACCCACAGCCAGACATTACACACACACACACACACAGAGAGAGAGAGAGAGAGAGAGAGAGAGAGACAGAGACAGAGAGAGACAGAGAGAGACAGAGACAGACAGACAGAGACAGAGACAGAGACAGACAGACAGACAGACAGACACACACACACACACACACACACACAGAGACAGAGAGACTTTGGAACACACAGCTCTAAAGGGACCCTGAGGAAGAGGAGGGGGAAAGGGTTGAGGAGCTGGAGGGGATGGAAGACACCAGGAGAACAAGGCCCTCAAAATCAACATGATCAAAGCTCATATGAACTCACAAACTGAGGCAGCATGCACAGGGCCTGACCGGGTCTGCACCAGGTCCTCCGCATATATATTATGGCTTCCAGGTTAGTATTTTTATGGGATTCTTGAGTGGGTCTCTGATTCTTGTGTCTTTTCTTGGGCTCTTTTGTTCCTGCTGTTGTTCCAATTCTGACTTATTTTTTGTTTTATCTTATTACATTATATTATATTATATTATATTATATTATATTATTATCCCTTAGAAGCCTGTTTGTTTTCTAATGAGAGAGAGAAAGGGAATGGATCCCGATAGGAAGGGAGTGGGGAGGAACTGGGAGGAGAAGAGGGAGGGGAAACCATAATCGGGATATATGATGTGAGAGGAAAAAAAACTATTTTCAATAAAAGGAAAAGAATTAAAAATTAAAAAGAGAACATTTTACAAATTTAACACGAGGAGTCTATTGTTATTTTTAATGAATTAATAGATACTTTAAATTTCTAGCTTGGTAAGCCCGTATAAGCAGAGGTTCTTCGTAGTCATTAACTTTTGAGTGTGAAAAGGACCCTGAAACTCAGAAGACTGAGAGGCACCCAGCTGTGCTCATCCACTTCTTCTTCTTTACAGCTGAGGCTGAGAAGGGTACTGACTTGCCACATCAGGACATTTGATCACTATTAATTTAATTTGGTTTCATGGTGTATAGCCAGTCTCCAACTCTAGCCTCCAACTAGACGTTGGCCCTTTGGAGGCTAGAGCTAGAACCAGTCATATACCTTTGGTATTCTGGTATGGTTTGGGGAAAATCAGAATCAGGCCACCATGAGAGCTGGAAGGGACTTGAGAAACCTTTAGTCAATCCTCCTACGCTGCAAACGTTCACTGCTTGGTAAGCGTCACTGCTTACGAAGCCGCTGACCCTGAACCTGGGTGATGTGAGAAGTCATAGTAGACTCTGACCTGAATGAATGCCACTAACTGAGGCAAAAGCCACCCCGTGCAGAACCATTTGCGACTGCCTCCAAGCTTGGTTGAAATAAGCCCTGTCCCAGCCCTTACCCCCTCCACGGCCCCGCCCTCTCTTCTCGGCCCCGCCCCTGCCGACCTGGGATGCGAGACGAGCCTGCGGTGCTGAGCTTCCAGGAGCTGCTGCTGCAGCAGGTATTGCTGGTGCAGGGCCTGAGGTAGGAAGGAGGGACCTGTGACGTCCTGGAACTGCAGGGTGGGCAGCGGGGTCAGCGACTGGTGCAGCGCACCGCTGTGCTGGTGGGCCGGGGCCATGTGGGCGCTGAGGCCCGGCTGCGACTGCACAGGGTGTGCCAGCGGGAAGTCCGGGGCTAGCTGCTGCGGCTGCGGGGGACCCAGGTGGAAGTGGCGGCAGGAGGTAGCGTGAGGATGCTGAGACCTTTGAAAGGGGGCACCTGTAGAGGCAAAAGACAAAGAGGTCTCGGTGAGGACCTGCAAAGGGCTCTCTCATCTGAGCGGGGTCCCCGCCCCCCGGGCAACTTGAAGCTGGTGAAAGGCAAGACCTTCCCAACACCCAAAGATGGTGTGCCACCATCTTTAACGCTCCCATGTAAAGGTTCTGGGTGCATTAGCAGGGGAAGAGTGTTTTAATGAACAGAGAAGCAGCCTTTTTATAAATAGCACACGTGTTAAAGGGATTTAACGGCCCCTAAAGTTGGCCTGGCTTTCTTGAATTAGACTCTTTCCATGCAATTTCTTATGTGCACATAGAGAAAATTCAGGGCGACTTAGCTAAGCCCTAGTTTTACGGAACAAGTTCTATTCCATCATAAGCAGCTAAAATTTTGTGTTGCCAGGAGGGATCACAGAAAATGACCTTTTAAAATACCGATCAAGCCTGGCGTTGTTGGCTCAGGCCTTTAATCCCAGAACTTGGGAGGCAGACACCAGCCTGGGCTACATAGTGAGTTCTAGGACAGTCAAGGCTATGTAGAAAGACCTTGTCTCAAGGGGGGAGGGGGCAAAATAAAAAGTTTAGTCAAAAAATAAAATATCAATCTGTTTATTATAAAATTAGACTTTACTTAGAAGCAAACAAATCCAGGTATAAACTAGACTCCAGTTATATCTAACTGAGGCTCCAGTATTTTGTGAATAGAACTGAGCTTAATTACAAAGTTTTGCAGATGCCCAGAAGGACAACACAGCATCAGCACTAGAGAAGTCCTCCCACGAGGCAGCCAGCAGAGTTGACACTACAGAAAGATGCTCAGGGTAATTCCTGTTAAAACTGATAGATTCAGCCAAGTGGTGGTGGTGCACATCTTTAATCCAAGCACTTGGGAGGCAGAGGCAGAGGCAGACAGGTCTCTGTGAGTTCAAGGCCAGCCTGGTCTACAAAGCGAGTTCCAGGACAGCCAGGACTGTTAAACAGAGAAAACTTCTCTCAAAAAAAAAAAAAAAAAAAAAAAACCCACAAACAAACAAACACCTAGTAGATTCAATACACATCTGCCTCTTTCCCAGACTCACTGACATAAGAGCAGAAGGGTAAGAAAAAGGTAGAGAAAGAGGGAACAGGAGAGGTGACATCAGCCGACAACAGACATCAGCAGAATTTGGAAAGCAGATGGAGGAATTAGCAACACTGAGAAATCGGAAACCCAGCACCTACCAAAGAGTCAAGGGCAGATGCTCCGTGAGGCTGAAGGGTCAGGAATGGAGGCAGCAGCTGCTTTGAAAGGCAGCGTGGGACTAAGCAGAGGGAGAGGGAAGCTAGGTCTGCTCCCTGGGCAGCTACAGGCACAGCTCCTCCCCTTTCCTAGTCTCCCAGGAAGGTCCCAGTGCATGGGGGAGGGACACTGGGCACAGAGGCAGGACCAGGTGGGACTGGGATGGGACTTTGGGACCCCACTTTCTTCTGTCACCAGATATGTGACTCGACACAGATGCGCCGGGCTGGAAGCTGGGGCCGCTTCTTTCAAAGGAAGTCGTTGGTCTCAGAAGTGCCCTACAGGTCCCTGTGGTTCAGAACACCCCAATAAAATGCCTAGCTCCCCAGCAGCCTCTGTATCCTGAAGCCCACTTACTGGAAAGTTATTTCTCCTACGTGTGCACAGAGCTTCTAAACAGCGTTTAGTGACCTACTCTGACACAATCAGGCTACCCAAAGGTGACCAGTCTTTTGAAGAAGGCAAAAAGTGAAGGGAGAGAACACACCGACTTTGATATGAGAAAGAAAAAGAAAATCCAAGAGAAGAGAGATAATACAAGGACCAGGAAAAAAATTCCAATGTCTTTTGTGAAATAAGATATGGGATCTGTAACAACAGGAAGTGCTCTCAAAAGGATCAATGGCAAAGATGGAGAGGGTTTGGAAATTAAATTCACACAGAGTAAAATCTGGAGCTGAACAGGAGGGCCCTCCGGAGGGCAAGCCGAGAACACTTCCCAGGATGCAGATGAGGCAGAACTCTGAACTTCACTTGTAAGGGAGAGGACAGAGGAGAGACTGAGGAGAGGATGATGGGGGAAACCTTTTAAGAAATACTTCCCAGGCGGAAGGCCTGCTTTTCCAAATAGGAAAGGTGGTCTCAGTGGCCAAAAGTGGTGACAAGAACCACGCACTAGGACATACAATGAAATGTGCAATCAATAAAGACAAAGTGGCAGTTCTAGAACCCTCCGGAGGGAGAGTACACAGATCTGCAAACAGTCACAAGTTGGAGGTTAGATCATTAGATATTAGAAGATTAAAAGTTATAGAGGCCCCAAGTGCCTTCCAGGTATTTGGGGTAGGGGTTAGACACAAGAGCTAGGATTCTGTCTGAACAAACCGTTAACCAACTGTGAGGGCCTGACAGGGTCTCATGTAGCCCAGGCTAGCCTCTGTTGGAAAGAAGAAAGATGGAGGTTTTTTTTTTTTTGTTTTGTTTTTTTTTTCTAACAGATATCGGTGAGACTAAAGCCAACTCTGCCACAGAACTGTGTGAGACACACACAGGTAATTTTAACTTTTCATATCAAAACAGACAGCTAAAATTAATTTTAACTCTCATAAATTAAAGAGGTTCAATAGAAATGAACTGATGTGAAACTGCCCTTCAGGTGAGCTTTATTGGGAGAGAGAGCCTTGCAACCACGGGGGCCATGACTGAGCTTGAAATGGAAGCACACTGGAAGAGATACAGCATCACTGCATAGGTGGCATTGTGGGGCCTTGAAGCCCTTCCAACTCAGAGAACTAAGAGCGTTTCTCACTCTTACAGGTATTCAAAAGGTGCACAGACTTCATATCACATGGTCTAGCCTGGCCTACTTGCCAGGAATTAGAAAGCAGGAAGGCACTGGGGCTATGGTTTAAACTTGCCTTGGACCTGGAGAGCTGAGAGGGGAAGGCTAGGCTTCCCCCACACACCCCCATCCCCCATCCCGCCAACACACACACACACACACACACACCCTGTGGAGGGCTGTGTGTTCTCAAGGTGCCTATCAGCCCTTTGTCCTGAGGGACAGAATGATGGGCAGAGAGAGGCAGCTGAAGGGTCTGTGAGCTCATTGTCCAGAACAGTAGTTCTAAACCTATGGGTCAGGACCCCTCTGATGGTCGCCTAGGACCGTCCGCATACCAGATATTTGCATTACCATTCACCACAGTAGCAAAACTACAGTTGTGAAGTAGCAACAAAAACAATTTTATGGCTGGGGGTCACCACAGCATGAGGAAACGTATTAAAGGGTTGCAGTGTTAGGAAGGTTGAGAACCACTGTTCTAGAACTTACTGTGTTCAAGGATGACCTTGAACTCCTGATCCTCCTGCCTCTGTCTCCAGAGTGCTAGGCTTATAGGTATGCACCACCATGCCTGGTCCAAACGTGAACTTCCTTTCCTCCTTCTGTAAGAGGTACTGACACATATTTAGAAAAAAAAGCAACAGAATAGGAAGCCATACTCTGAAGAGGTGGGATATTCCCAATCATACAGCTGTTCAGGAATCTGAACAGGCTGGGGAATCTGAAAGGTTGTCTGGGAAGAGGAAGATGGAAATAGTATTTGAAGGAGTTTTACACACTGAATGAGACTTCTGTAAGAATTTGCATAAATACCGTAAGAAGCAAGGCAGCCATAAAGGGGCGGTGATCATCTCCAGGGAAATAAAAAGTTATGCAAGCAAGTGTAATTATTACACACTTCTTGGCTCAACAATGAACAATATATACTAGCCATGAAACAAATAATAAGCTGTATTAGGACAAAAAACAGTGTGGTGAACATAAGCAATGGTCAGGAATGTTAAACAAATAGCCATCTAATGGTTTAGTTTGAAATTTACATAATAATGTACATAATTTGGGAAGTAAATGCCCAGCTTGAAAGAGTTGGAAGCATAGGGCCCTGGGGAATTTGACTCTAGAGGAGAAGGTAGAGGCAGACGGTAGTTGTTTGGCTAAAGTTATCTCAGATTGCAGTTTGTAAACGATGCACATCTCGTACATTTTTGTAACCTACATATTTGAAAAGTAATATGAAAATTTAAAAAAAATTCCTGCCTGACTCCAAGTCCGACAGAGAAGATTTGCCTAAAACATCAATTCCCATGAGCATTTGGATAAGTCAGGTCCCTCAGCCGTAAGACTACTGGCTTCAGGGGATTCAGAGACTGGAGCCTGGGAGGGCAGACACTAGCTTCCCCTTCTCCAGTCTCCATCCATCATCACACACAATAAGAGGAGGAGCGAGTCAGCAAGACAGAGGGAAAGAGGGCCTGAAGAAGGAAGAAAAGGTGCTCTGAGAAGACTCAGGAGCAGAAGACAGGTGGGACTACCCAGGGAAGTAAGAAATGTTTGTTTTTAAAGGATGTTGGTAAGACTAAAGCCAGCTCTGCCATAGAATTATGTGAGACACACACAGGGAATTTTAACTTTTCACATCAAAAGAGACAGGTAAAATTAATTTTAGTAACATGTAAAAACATACCTAAAATGGCCTTTTAACATGTATTCAGTATAAGAGTGTTTTGACCTGTTTTCTGTCCTGTTTTCATACAAGTCTCCACAGCTGGCTGTGTGTTTGCCCTTCCAATACCTTCCATCCAGTGTAGTCTGAGGTGTGTGGCTTCCCTGTGGATAGTGCAGCTATCAGGGAGAAGCCAATACCACAGAGCTCAGGCCTCCAGCCTTTCCCAGATGGTCTTCCCTCAGATGGGATGGGGAGCCCTCTCCCTCCTACCTGTGAAACCCACGCGTCATAGCCTGGTGTTAAAGCTTCGTCCTTCTAGTCCTCCTAAGTCTGGATGGTGTGGATGGACGCTCAGTGGATGCCTGGAGGTCTGCCAGGTTATGGGAGGAAGTGAGTGGAAAACAGAGGGGCTAAGGGGCTGGGGCCCACTGAACTCAAACCCGCTTGACGTTGACCGAGACAGAGTGGAGTAAGGAGGCCCCAGATGAACCATCGGTTTAACAAGGGTCGGGCGGGGATAGATCAGGCCAGCTGTCCAGTGTCTTCCACCCCTGCCCTGCTGGAGCCTGTCTTGCTGTCAGGAGCAGCCGCTGCCCCTCCCATCCCACAGTCCCTCCTGCATCTTGAGGGGGGTTCACACTTCTGCAGCCTCTAGCTGGCACACGTGAAAGGAAGACAGATGCTCATTTCTAGAACACGCTGTGTACTAAAGGAAGGTGGATGAAAGCGCCTGTCCAATATAACACTAAATGCAAGCTTTGCCTGCAGAGAACTCTTCTGCTGTGGAACCAGGCATTCCCAGTTCACCTCTCTCCCCAGGGAGTTCCTGGGCCTCATCACCTACACAGAAGTGTGTAGAAGCTGGGAACACCCCAGCTAAGCCCTATGTCATGTAGTCTTCGTGGCAGTGCTATGTAACAGCTGCTCGCTTTGGTCTCCAAAACCAACAGTGAAACTCAGGGGAATGTGGAGTCTTTGACAAGCCAAAAGCCAGAGATATCGGAACAACCCTGACATCTCTGAGTCCCCCGCCCTTTAGTAGACAACCCACATTTTTTTCCCATTAGAGTCATTCCATCCCATTAAAAAATAATTTCCAGATGTCCCTGATTATTCTATGCATTTATCATATTTCCCCAGGGTTAAAATGCCACCAACTGAAAGATTCATCATGAACTAAATAACATTTTCAGTGAGTGAGGAAATAAACAAAATAAACCCCACCATATTAAAAAAACACATCAATTATAAGACACAAATTACTATCAGAAGGGGGGGAAATGTATGTCTTAGGATTGTGGAAATTGATGTTGACAATTACCACCTCTTGAGACTTGGCCAGGCGCAGTGCGACAGTCGGGGGCTGGGCCCGAGCGATGCAGGTGCAGGGCCGGGGGTGGGAAGCTCAGGTCAGGCCTGAACAACTGGGACCAGGGAGGCCCACAGGTGTGTGGCTCACCTGCTGCTCGCCTGGTACACATGGGACACGAGACAGGTGTTCCATAAGTGCCTAGGAACTGATTGCTTCATGCCTCCCAGGCAAGAGCCCAAAGAAGGCAGCAGCTGGAGAGTGGGTGGATCTGAGGGCTGGAGAATCCACACAGCCCTGGTGGAAGGGAGGGAAAGAGGAGGGAGATGTGGAAAACACAGGGCCAAGGGCTTGTGGGAAGATAGACAATGATGGCAAGCTCTCAAGTCTAAAAGGTCTGCTGATTTGCATAGGACACACCCTTCAGAGTGAGTGACAGATGGAGATTTAGGTCTAGATGTCTCCTAAAAGTCAAGGTGAGAAGACAGGGCAGAGCCAAAGGAGCTAGGACCCTTGACTAGCAATCAAAGAGGCTGTGGTCTGGATGTCTATATGTTCAAATCCCAACTCCCAGTGTGGTTGTATTAGGAGGTAGGGCCTTTAGGGGGTGATTAACTCTCATAAAGGGATTAACATCTTTCGAAAAGAGACCCCAGAGAGCTCGCTGGCCCTTTACAGTGTAAGGACACACTAGAAGACACCATCCATGAAAAAGAGAGCCTTCCCCAGACACTGAGTCTGCCAGCATCTTGACCTTGGACTGCCAGACTCCAGAACTGTGAGCAATAGATGTCTGTTCTTTACAGGTTACCCAGTTTATGGTATTTTGTTATAGTAGTCCAAGGGGTTCAGGATGGGCCTCCAACAGAGGACAGTTGTGACCGTTCATCTTTATTGTCGACTGATGCACTGAGAATTACCATGTAAATAAATAACCCTCTAGACTGGCTATGAGGAGTTACCCAGGTTGGCTTAATTGAGGTGAAAAGCCCCACCCTAAAAGTGGGTGGTGCCATTCCATAGGCTGGGGTCCTAGAATGAATAAAAAGGAGAGAAGAAAGCTGGGCACGGCATTTGTCTCTTTGTTTCCTGACTGTAAACACAATGTTACTGGCCACCTCTGTTCACACCATCATGTCTTCCCCTCCATGACAAACTTGAACTGTGAGCCCAAATAAACCGTTCCTTCCTAAATCACTCTTGTCGGGCATTTTGGTGCAGTAAAAAGACAATTTAACTAATACAAGGGTGATGCAGAGACAGGAAGAGGGTACTTAGAGGATACCCTGCTCTGTCTGAAGCCCTCTCGGAACTGTGGGTGAAGGCAGTGAAGTCAGAACTGGGCCTAGGTGGGAGTGGAGGAACCCAGCTAAGACCAGAGTGCTCAGTACTGAGGTCCCAGAAGACCAGCAGAAGTTTCTCCAGGGAAGAC